>JAQGBH010003823.1:0-18640 GCA_034698265.1 Sminthurinus aureus
CGATTCGAAAGTTCGAATTTCGATTCGAAAATGTCGAACGGCTTTCGAATCGAACGGCAATTCGATTCGATTCGATTGTGCGGAGTACTGCCTTCATCCTCCATCGATTTTCCTCAGTTGAACTCAAATCGCTAGTCTAGAGTCTCCAGTCTCTAGTCTGAAGTAGATAAGAGAGAATATGTGTAGATTGTAGTTTCTGTTTTGTGCTGTCTGAGTGTGACTGATCACTGATCATGAGTGGAAAATTTAGATCTAGAATATGAAATCTAGAACGTAGAATGAAAGGGACAGATGAACAGACTTTGGAAACTGGAACTGTCCTCGAATCTAGAATCTAGAATCTGGAATCTAGAACCTGGAATCGCAAATCCACTTTTCTAATAATACAGCTGAAGCTGTCTCATAAAAACTCACTGTAGATTGTAGATTGTAGAATGTAGGTCCAATTCATTTCAATTCATCATGATTCCTGATCCATGATTCGCTACTCATGAAGAGTAAATACAAATGTTTTTTTCCAGACTCCAGACTCTGTGATAAAGTGGATACTGAAAACAGAACAAAATTTATGTATAGCTCATAGCTCATAGATCACAAGACACGTTCTACAAATGCGATCAATTTTGTCTGGTCTGGTCAAATAAACAATAAACACATGAGCATAAACCATAAACCATAAAATGAAAATGACAGGAGACCAGAACAGTGCATTTAGCATCCGAAGTTTCTCGTTCGGTTTATTTATGGTTGAATGAAACACCGTTCACAGTTCACAGTCCGCAGTCAACATTCAACTTGAGTTAGCCGTCATTTTCATTTTACGCCAAGTAATCCAAATTTCCAGTCGAGTCCTCAATCCAAATCATGGATAGAATTTATAAATAAATAAATACAACAAAAATATTTTCTACTGGCAACTGGAATTTACCAGACATTAAAGACATTCAATTCTATTGCAAGACTATTACGATTTCAGTCTTTTATTTTTATGAACGGCGTCCAAATGGAGAAACTTGAACGATTCTGCTGTTTTGATTTTGATTTTGGTTTTTGGTACAGTTACTGTTTTTTTTAATTGATTCATCAGATTTTAACAGACTGCATAATTTTCTTTCCATCTTTTATTATTTACATTGATGATTGATGATTGTTGATTGTTGATTGTAGGTTGAGGGTGAAAAAATTTGAAAAGGAATCATTGAGAAGATCGAGTGCAAAATTAGCATGAGTAAAATGACCTTGTCTGGAATCTAGAATCTAGAATTTAGAGTACAGAATTTGGAATCTGGAAAAAGTAAAATTATGAAAACTAAAGGTAAACAGAAACTACTACGCAATTTCGCGAGAGTCGTTTGTCATTTGTGTTCAAAACGTTTACAACGTTTTGTGCCTGCATGTCTCATCTGAGCTGAGCTGATTTGGTTCTATTTTCATCCAGTCAATCATGTCAAAATCAACATCATGTACAGTGAATTTTTAATAATGAGTTAATCATGCAGTTTGCATGTGAAATGTGAATTCGCCTCTCTCCTCTCTCTCGTCTCTTGTCTCTAGTTTCTGGTCTAATTTTGTGTCCTGGTGCGTTGTGAGTGGTAGAGTGTTTGAGTGATTGATAATTGACAATTGATAATTGTGACGCAGATTAACAATCCTGTTTTATATAATATATGATCCGGAATCCTGAATCCTGTATGCATCAGCTCATTTATGATTTCTGATTTGATGACACGTGACGACGTTTTAACTCAGGTGCAAATTGAAAATCCTCCTCCACACCACACGAAGCACCTCGTATCTCATATCTCATATCAACATGAAATTCAAATTCAAATGTCAAATATCAAGCACCCACATGAGAATGATTAACGTCATTAACAAAACCAAAATATAAGCTAGTTTCAGGTAAAGCATTAAAATTAAAGGATCTGTACATTTATTTTTAGTTTTCAGTGAATACTTTCCACTACTGTCAGTTCAATACAATACTCAGTACTCGGTACTATTCAGTTTTCACATAAAATCCTATGTTGTGTTCGTCTTTAATTGAGTTCCGTCACACCCAGCCCAGAGAAGATTACTTCTGTTCGCCAAAAACGATGGTACGCGATGTATTTTTTGCAAACGGCGTTAAACTAATTCTAAAGAAATACAATGAAAATACTATTTTTCTACTCCATTTGAAATTATAGGAAATTAATAAAGAAAATTCTCTGTTCAAATATTTTTAGTTTTTAGTACTTTTTGCCCTCACAACAAATCTTGCATCTCGAAGCCGAAGCTAGTCATACACGACCTAATTTTTTCAAATGGCGTTGAACTAATTCTAATAAAAAACATTGAAAAAATTATTTTCTTCGTCTTTTTTCAACCCGCTTTTAAATGACAAGAAACTAAAACTACGGAATTCCCCTACTGAAATTCACTAATTCATTGCAATTGATTTTCCCATGTGATTAAAATTGTAGTCGTAATTCGTAATGCGCCAAGTACAGTTTAGAATCCAAATCGGCAATCGGGTTCACTTACTTTGAATTTGAATTTGTGTTTCAGGTTTCGGTGTAATTGAACTTTGATCCTGCTTCCTTTTTCCTGCTTCCTCATTTTTCGCCCATGTTTCTACTTTCTACACATAGAAATTTGCATTCATTTCACTTGTGACTAGCATCAAAAATCAAAACTGTCTACTGTCTATGGTTGTGTGTAACTTGTAATTTTCCGTTGGAAATGTCACAGGCAGACTCCGGTTCGGATTTGGATTCGGATTTGGATTTGGCTTCAAAATTCAGATTCAGATCCAGACACGAGGGACAATTAGCACGAGGCGCTGAATCTACGTATGAATGTGAGAAAGTACATGTTACACGTAGATACAGACGACAAACGACAAGTGACACGTGATAAATGCACAAAGTACAAAACAGAAAACACAAGACAAAGTACAACGGAATCTCGAATCTCGAATTTCAAAGGAGTGAAGCTAAACGAGAGTTTTAGATTGAAACAAATATCAGTGCTCTGTGCATTTCCTTTCCTTTGGCACATTTTTAGCTGTAGACTCTAAACTCTAGACATGATTTTGTCCTGTATTTTGTATTGTAAAATGTACAGTGTGGATTTTACAATTAGATACATGTGCAAATTGCAATCATGCCAACTTTTGTCTCAAGTCTCAAGTCTGTAGTTTCTCCTCTCTACTTTTCACTTGAATTGCTCCGAGTTGTACCTACTTTTTGACTCTAAACTCTAAACTCCAAACAATTTTGTCAATGTGTTGTTCTCCTTTGCGCTTTGAGCTGTGAGTACATGTTATGACATTTTGACTCGTACATTCCATTCCATTCGCATTCTACTTTTACACTTATGACAAACTTCCGGCCTTTTTCTCTCCGCCCAACTTTAGCTTCACTTTACTTCACTATGCCGTGCTTTAGGCATGCTGCAGAAAAGTACTCTGAACTCTAGACTACATTTCTATGTGCACTCTTTATTCTTTGAAGATGGTGAAAAGGTGGAGAGTCTAGTTAAAAGTGAAACTAGTCAATTCAATTGAAACAGTCTACAAAATGAAATATATTGTGCATGTTCTTGGCTTTAGATTTTAGATATACTTTTTACATAAGACAAAATTCAAAAGAGTAGAAACCGTAAATAGTTTTATGGATCGTGTGTACAGATTAAGTACAGATTACCCTTTCACGTTGGATTTTACATACTCTACAAACTACAAACTACAAACTACAAACTTTACACATAAAATATAACCTGTAAATTTCCCATGTACATTTTATATTTCTAATAGCAAACATTATACATTTTGTAGTTTATAGTTTATAGAGCACGAGCCAAACCAAGACAAGTCAAGTCGAGCCACAGTACTTTTCCGTTGGCAACGAGCAAAATTCCGGCATGGCACCGGCACTTTTTGGTTTCTGGTGTTTCGCGTGTTTTTGCATTTTCATCCTTCAAACATTTCGAGAGTTGAGAGTTGAAAAATGAACATTATCCCCGTCTACCTTCATTTCATATTAATCATTAATCATTGATCATAAAAATTCATACACATTTTAACAGCCCATTTTCACGTTGTAGCATAGATTTAAGTGGGACTCATTCCTCATTTTCATCCACTCTGAAAATGTGAAAAGGATGTGAGTTATTCTCTTTGAATGGAGTTGAAAGTGATTGTGCATTTCTTCTTTCCGTATTCCGTAGATCGGAAGAACGTAAGATATTTCGTTGCCGGTGGTCGATATTTGGAGTTGGGAGTTGGGTGGTCGATAAAAAACCTGGATCTGTCCATTATCTCCTATTTGCTTTGTGTTTTGTGTCTCGTGTCTCGTGTCGTACTTGTAGAAATGGATGGCGTAAACCACAGACCTTAAATTGCATCATCATTGCTGACGTCATTCCCTTCCGTTCTTTGATTCCTTCTCTGGAATGAATTTTGGATCTCTGGATCAATATTAAATATGTAGACGCGTGAGAGAAAGTGCAGTAGCAGGAAGATCGAAGCAGGAATATAGAACAGAAAAGACGGAAAAGACAGATAAAACACATGATGCACATTTACATTCCGGTTTGACGTCATAGACGCTGAGCGACCAACGAGTTGATGGTTGATAGTGCATGGTGAAAGAGAAGAAAGCAGGAGAAAATGAAAGGGACCTGCTGCAGCGCCTCTCTGCTCTTCTCTCTGCTTCACTTCTCGATTCTCACTCCAAACTCCAAATAAGGGAAAATGCACATCTATGACGTAATTCTAGAATCTAGAAACTAGAAATTAGAAAGGAACAGGAAACAGAACAAGTTACTTCTTGTGTAAACACTCGCCGTTCTTCATTCTCCATTCTTCATTATTCATTCATCATTCATCCACCCACACAAATATTTACTACGAATTACAAACTACGTCGTAGAATGTGGAATGGCTCAATGTCTCAAATTTTGAAAAGCTAAAACTCTCGAGTCTCGAGTCTCAATTTCAGAGTCTGAACGCTGAAAGCCAGGCGCTGAAAGCTGAACAAACGCCTCAATGAATTTATATTTTAGGTGCATCTGTTTTCTCTTTTCCCTTTCTCTCATTTTGTTTTTGGTAGTAAATTTCATTTTTGTCTCGAGTCTACAGTCTAGAGTCTATAGAATCTAGAATTTTGAGTCTCGAGTTTTATTCAATGAACAAACGAGAGAATACTAGGAGAAAAAACAGGAGTAGAGGAGAAAATGTCATTAGTCGTTTAAGGCTTTCTCAATTGGATCAGCATGCTCTCTTTTCTTATTCTAATTCATGTTCTTTGCAGAATATGCAATTTCCAAATGTCATTTTTCTCTTCCTCTCTCCTCCGATCTGCGATCTGCGATACATTCAAAATCCACAGAGCCACACAGCCAACAGCCACACAGCCACACAGCCAACAGCCACATGTTTACTAACGATACCACTTTGATGTTGTTCCTTTTCATCTTGAGTCTTGAGTTGAAGCTGAGGCCGAAGCGGACGCTGAAGGTTGAAGTTGACTTAGCGCCTACGCCATTTCACATTTCATATCGCACCAAAGCAGACGAAAAGAAAAGAGAAAAGAGAGAACAGCTTGAGCTTAAATCAAAGATTGGGGCCATATGGAATATGGATTTGGATTATGTCGCATGTAAAATACATTGTACAATACAGAATACAAAATTATACCAAGAAAACTGTATACAGAATGCAAAACATTTCTCTGCTGCTGCTTCTTGCTTCTTGGTGATGCAATATCTGAAAAATGTCTGCTATTTTTATCAAAGTAAACACAAGAATCTGTGGGATGTTCAATGTTGCAAGTTGCTTGTATTTTGCTTGTATTTTGTATTTACCGTTTACAGTTTACACCAGAAAAGCGTCATTTACTTTTTTATGCTCTCCCTCTGGAATTTTCTACACGTGTAAATTGTCAATTATTATCCATTGTCAATTGTCAATTTATAAATAAATTTTAAATCCTGTCACAACTTTCCAGTTTTTACACTTTAATCTTGAGATTATTTAATGAAAATTTTATAACACAGGGGAAAATGTCTAACATTTTTTTACGAGCTTAGATGCTTTGATGCTTTGATTCTTTGTACAGTATAAAAATGGATAAATTTTACTGAGAATAAAATTCTCAGTAATATTCAAGATTCAAGATTTCAGATTTCTGATTCAAGACAAGAGACAGAAATTATCGGGCTATTTTTAAACCTATGGATTTATTTTTCTATTTGATTCAACTTGTTTGTCGTCTGTCGTCATCCTTCTTCTAATTTCCATTCTCTTTGTCACTGTCATTTCCGCTGTGATCCTATAATTGTAATTGCAACTACTGCTGATTATGTAAACAACTATTTTTAGATCACTTGTGCTTTGTGTTTTGTGCTCCTACGCAAAACTAGGAAACACGAAACACGAAACGGTAACTGTATTTTGGTACAAAAGTACAAAAGTACAAAAGTAGAAACAAATGTAACGTTTAATTTGGTTAATTAATTCTACTGGTTTGGTGTTTGGTTCATTCATTGTTTTGTAAATATTACGCATTTTGTCGAGAGGAAATACGTTGAACATTGTATCGTATTTTCCTTGTTGACTAGAAATTAGAATCCAGAATCTGGAATCTAGAATCAGTCGTGTAACTAAAACTGTGCAGTGCCGTTTAATTACAAATTCTGGCTTCTATTTTCCATTTTCTACAGATTTATTTGCAAATGTGTAAATGTGTTGTCACTTGTCACTTTTAGATTTTGGATGGATAATTGATATCAGTTCTCGGATTCGGATTTCTCCTTTCACCAACTTTCTCCATTTCACTCACTCCACTCTGCTAAAAGCTAAAAGCTAAAAGCGTCGATTGCCGATTGTAGCTTTTGAATTGTAAATAGGAACAGTTTCAGTTTCTGTCAACAAAGTCTATTTACTGTTTACACTGGAGTAGAAAGTCAAAAGTATAAATCAGGAAGGGGAAATAAATAGGCTGTGGCAAATTTAGAGTGTACAGTGTTCCGGATTTGAAAGTCAAACGGCCTACGGCCTACGTAACAAACAGCAAATAACAAGGTTTGAAATTTGAAATGATACAATTTTTGATTGTGATTTCAAACCAAAATTCCCGGAAATTCTAATTCTAATTTCTACCCCACAGGATTTGTTGTGAATGTGAAAGGTGAAAGGTGAAAGGTAAAAGGTTGCGAGAATAAAGAGTCAAGAGTCAAGTGAATTGTAATCCTAATGGTAAATCATGATCCTTGATCCTTGATCAGATAAAATAAGCCTGAAGGTTGTTCGGTTATTTTGTTGGGACGGTTTGTATTTTTTAGTTGGTATTTTGTATCCGGAAGAACAAGGCAAAATTCTGACATTCATCCTCATTCTGTGGGGAAAATAATAATAATATCCATATATTTTACATTTATATTTAGACTGAGATCGATGATCAATGATCAAGGGGTAAATTTAGCTCCTTTTTAACTTGTAAATAATAAAAGATAAAAGTAGAGAACAAAATACCTGTAAAAACCGCAGAAGCGACTACATAGAAACATTCATGATTCATAATCCGTATTAACGTTTGGTTTGATGGTTGATATTTGATGTTTGATGTATCTATTTCTGAATTGTATAGGAAATAGAAAATAGAAACGTTGTTCATTCTACGTGATATGTGATCCGTATAACATGACGTTTAGAGTGTAGAGTGTATGTTTTTGCAGTGGAAATTGAGACAGGATAAAAGTTGATGTAGAATTTAGAATGCAGAATGTAGAATCTACGTTGTAGATGGAAAAAGCGTGGGCCGATGAAAGATGAAAGCAGATGAGAGATCAGAGGAAAGAAACGTGAGGAAGAAGAAGAGAAAGCGAGAAGTGAAAGCCTCTCTGCACTTATAGATATATTTAGACTTTAGACTAGAAACTAGAAAATCCACTACAACGTACAACCATCTCAATTTAAGCACAAAGCCCAAAGGACGTGGAGAATGGAGTATAACGTCATCAATAAAAGCTGGAGAATTATTCTAAATTCTACAAAATAAAATACACAAGAGAGTGAATGGAGAATAAAGTGGATTCAGATTCGGATTTGAATAGAGCATTTGCCTTTCAATTAGAATTATATTATGCCTTTTGTACTCCGTATTCTGTATTCTGTTACAGGTTACAGGGATCAGTATGAGCATCAACATCCGATTTACATTTACATTTTAACAAAAGCACAATGACAAACATACTTTGAGCTAACGTCTAAAGTCTCGAGTCTCGACTCTCGAGTATGGAGTTTCGAGGACCGAGGGTCGAATTTAGAGTCTAAAGTAAATAAATAAATAAAACAAATGACCTTTTCCCCTATTTCAAGTATTTTTATCCGTAGGTGTACTTTTAGCTTTTAGCTAGAAAATCGAAATTATTTACAAAATCTACCAGAATCCAGAGTCCAAAATCCAAAAGCCAGAATACAAATGAGATCAAATTCAAATTCAAATTCAACGCCGTTTGAATAAAATACAGGAGAAAAACATGCATCATGAGGAAGTTCTGCATCCGACCATACATTGCGTCATTGTATCTGTAAGTGCTTTATCCGCTGCAACTTTTCTAAGCCAGTTTGAATAATAAAATATGCATGATTCTGCCTTTTCTTGGTTAATCCCAAGAGGTTTGTTCTAGCTTCTTTATATTTTAAATTGCGTTATTAAAATGCTCCTTGTTTTTCTTTTTGCTTTTGTTTTTGGTCGCTCTCTCCAGACTGCAGACTTGAGACGCGAGACTTGAGACGCGAGACTCTAGACATAAATTTAGAAGGTAGAGTCAAGTGTTTGACTTTGAGACTGACTTTGACTTTGACTCTGACTTTGGCCGTAGTAGAAAATGCCAGTGTTTTGCCGAATTTTCCATGACTTGCATCGTGTGTCGGGGCTTAGGAATGACGTCATTCAGCCCGAAACGCGAGACTAGGAAGAAGCAAGAGAAGGCTCCTCAATCCTCTACGTTCGCCCACTTGTTGAGGAGAGGAAAGAGAAAGTCAATGGAAAATGCACAAAGAAGAGAGAGAAGAGAGTGTCTGCTTTTATGATTTTGGTTTGGTGCATGTGGGCTTGGTTCTTGTTTCGTGTTTCTCTGCAGCTGTGCATCTGTTATATCTACAATCTACAGCAGTTCTACTTTTACTCCGCTTTCTAGTTCTAGGTCACCATTCTCTCTCTCTGTCTCTCTCTGCCTGTCTTCCTTCCTTTCTACTTGTTCCTTTTTACCGTACTTGGATTTGGATGAAACGTTGAGCTTTTTCATCCTCCCTCGCTCTCGCTCTTTCTAATAGCCAACATAAGGGAAAATACTCGGTAGCTTCTAGAATCTAGAGTCTAGAGTCTAGAGTTTAGAGTTTAGAGTCTAGAATCAACAGCTACACGTTTCGCATAGGAAATTGGAGAGTCAGGTCCTACATTCTACCGCCATTTCTCCATTATACATGACATTAGTGGGTAGAGAGTAGAGACTTGTAGATTGTAGATACTCGGCACATTTCTAGGTTAATGACTGTCATTTTCTCCTTCTCTTTTCCTTTCGCTTCCTCGCCTTTCCCTTTGTCTTCTACCTCCATCTTTTGTACCTTGTACATGAAATGGAAAAAGTGTGTGAATTCGTGTGCGTAGGTTGGTTTCCAATTTCCAATTGGAAACTCAAAGCTGGAGCTAGAATTCTAAAATTGTAGAATTGTAGAATTCTGGAATTGAATCAATGAGTAATCAATTTCATTCACAACTCTTAATTTACAGTCTGAATACAAACTGGAGGTTATTTCCCACTAGTGTCAGCCGCTATTTTCAATCTGCATTTTCTCTCTCTATTCTCTAAAATAGAAAATTGAATAAATTAAATGACTGGAAATTTGAAAGGGAATTTTTAAAAGTTTTTCACTCGGATCCAATTCAACTTTCTACCAAGTACAAGCTACAAACTTTCCCCCAGATTCACTATTTTTGGCTCCACATTATCGAGTCTCGAGTCTCAAGTCTCAAGAGGATCCTCTCTTTTGTCTTTTGTCTTGCTCATTGTCAATTTCAATCATTTTAATTATTTAAGGAATCCATAGTACGAACACCAAAAAACTGAATGCCTATTTTTTCTGTTGTTTTACATTTTTGCTTTTCATGTTTGCTCAATTTATAATTCACAATTCAAGTCCAAAGTCGGAAGTCTAAAAAGTTTTCAAAATTCCAATTTTAAACTTGACATTTTCAATTTTCAATTCTCAGTTCTCGATTCCCAATCAATAAAACTGGAATTGAAAATTTGAACCCTAGAAATTTTCTATTTCTACATTTTTTATTGAGAGCGGAAAGCTAAAAAATGAGCAGTAGGAAAACTGAATCATGTCCAATGTAAAATATCCAGTGTCCATTAAACTAAAGAAATCCAAAGCCGAAAGCCGGACTTAAGATTCCGATTTCAATTCCAGTTCCAAAAGGACACCAGAAAAAAAGAAAGCTCAATACTCCAAATAGAAAAAAAGTATTGGAGTGAACGAGCGAGCATGGCGCATCGAGCATCGAGTGGTGAATTTATTTGCTTTCACTTTCTTGTTTCTTTCACCTTCTTTGTTGGCTGTTGGCTTATTGCGTTGTAGATTGTAGATCGTCGGCAGTCCTCAGTCGTAGTTTTGTTGTTGTGCTACATTCTGGATTCTGGATTCTACATTTAGATTTCATCCGCGTCTCTATTCTCTATTTCTCAATTTCTCTCCATTTCTTTGTGCCTTGTAAATTGTGGAGGCTGTAGAATATAGAAAAGCCTTGAATCTAGAGTATAGAATTGCGAAAATGTGGAACTTTCTCCCGTCTCCAGCATCAAGCATCCAGCTTGCAATTTATGCCTGTTGACTATGCTGTGCAATATGTATTCTGTTTTATTCCACTTTATTCTGTCGACGCTTTTAGATGGATAAATCAAGCTGAAAGGCTCGCTTTTATTACAGTCTACAGTCTACAGGCTGTAGAATCTAGAATCCAGAATCTAGAATCCAGAATCCAGACAGATGTATCTGCGCTGCCAGGACTTTTTCTATATTGGTTCGAGTTCAGCTTCATGTTCGTCCTCGATGCTCGATCCTCAATCCTCAATCCTCCATTCCCAAAGCACAAATATATAAGAGACACACACTTGGTCTTCCAGTTCCAGCTCCAGCTTCATCTCCAGCTGCAAAAGGGATGACGCGAGATAAAAGGCTTCACATATGGCCATAATACATAATACGATCATGATGCTCAATGTTCAATGCTGATGATGCGGATGATGGTGGAAAGTAGAAAGTGGAGGATGATGAATGATGAATGTGCACTTGTACGGAATGGGATGGAAAATGGAAAGAAATGGTCTCCCACATTTATTATTTAATACATTTATCACCATTCTAAATTCTAGATTCTAGATTCTAGATTCTAGATTCTAGACTAAAGGAGTAACGAACATGTTGAAGCATGGAGAATGGAGAATGGAGAATATTATTATTTTTGCAGGAATATAATAATACAAAGAATAAAATGTGGGCGTCCAAACTCCAAAAGAATCTGGAATCTGGAACCTGGAATCTGGATGGATATTTCATATTTCTTTACATATGATTTCTTGTCTATTTTTGTACTGCATGAATATTGAATACTAAATAATGATGAAAATTTTATACAGATACTGGTACCTTTTAAAACTCTCCATTTCTCAACAGTTGGTTGGCTCTTGGCCGGATTCTGGATTCGGCATTCGGAATTTTGCATCTAGGGATTTCGGATTTGGGATTTGAGATTCTGTCGGATTTGCATCAGAAAGAGATTGACCCAGTTTACACTTTGCAGTTTGTAGTTTTAAAACTGGAAGCTGGAAGTGAATTTGAGAGCTGAGAGTTTTTGAGAGTTGAGGATTGAGGATCAAGATTTACTGTTGAAAAATCCATGATCTGTGATCCGCGATCCTTGTGACTCGCTAGTCTAATAGTCTATATAGTCTAACGTTATGTATTTTCCGTAGTCCGTATTCGATATTCGATATTCCATATGGTTGGATTTTGAACCTTTACAAGTGTCAGCTCAACTCAATTCAGCTCAGCTCGACTCAGATTTCAGATTGGATTTCGCGGAAGATGGTTATTTATAATTTATAAACCAGTCACCGTTCATCCTCTTCATTCCAGATTCCAGTCTGTGCCTGTGCATTCATCATGGTGATTCAATTCCCATTATAATTAATAAATAATATCAAGTGACGGCGGAAATGAGACGGAAGGAAAGGGGAAAAGGAGTGACGGATGATGTCTACATAATGTAATGTAAATCAGGAGGCAATTACTCTTTATAGATAAGTCCCAGCTTCTAGATTCCAGCCACAAGTTTCAATATTACAGTCCCATTACCAATTCCCAGGAAATTTTGATGAGAAAAAGAGATGGATAAAACATAAAAGTAAAACATAAATGCAATATGAAAATCAGTAAATTGATCAAATATCAAACGTCCAACAAGTGCAAAATAATTTCATTTCAACATTCTCATTTCTCAGCATCATTTTCTAGTACTTTTTGTAAATGCTCCGCCATCTTTCCCACTTTTGTGGCAGCATCTCCTCCCGTTTCCAATCGCCAATCTCCGATCCTTTGTCCTTTACGCGTCTCTCGCTCTCTCTCTCTGAACTCTGAATATTTTTACATTCATTTTTCCTTTGCATCAATGAAACATGAAAATTATTTGGTTTTTTCCATTTTTTGTTTTGGGTATGAAAGAAATCTGATTCATATTATATATTATAATGTAAAATATATTTATATTTAGAATTTAGAATGGTAATCCGCTTTTGTATTTTTGTACCGTTTATATTTTCTATTTTTATCATTGAATATAGTAAAAACTGCCCCTTTTCCCCCTTCTCTTTTTCTCCTCAAGAAAATGAAGATACAATTTTATCTCACTAAATACTAAATACGGAGAACAACCAAAAAAGGGTTAAAATGTAGCCTACATAAATCCACTTTGCCTCGCGAAGCTTCTAGGAATTCTAGGCTGTCTGTATGTGTAAGTATGTACCTGTGTAGTCGTAGTTATAGACGGGGAGAAATCCAGGCAGTCTGTACATCTCGACAGCAGCAGCCTCACAAGTCCAAGCGGAAATTAAAACGAAAACATCTCAATTTTCCATCATTAAATAAAATATAAAATAGTTTGATTTTTCTCCTGTTTGCACGAGTTAAATATTTCTTACGGTGAGGATTTTAACTATAATTATTAATACATTTTACATTATACATTTTTTCCCATGTTATTTACGTTTTTTCGGAATTCAGAATTCATTTTTTATAACAAATCAAAATTCTCAATGCTCAATGACGTAGAATGCGCGGGGAAATCGAGAATTCAAATTTCGCAATTTTTTGTTGTGTTTTTTTTCGCTAAATGCTATTAAAATTTAAAATTGTAAATTTTGATCAGTGTTAGTTTTATAACTTCGTTGTGGTGTTTATTCATTTCCATTTCCAATTAGCTAATTTCAATCTACATAAATATTTATATAGTATATTTTCTGTAGACGGCAGATGTGTCGGTTTCGTGGTTAGTACTTTGGGCCGTCGAAGGTAAATGAAAATAATTGTTGACATTTGCAATATTTAATTTTTTACATGTAAATAATAAATTAACAGATTCTGTTAGCATAAAGCTTAAACATGTCTCATAATATATATGTTGAAAATTCAGAATAAAAAGAGACACATTCGTCATTCGTTACTAATTCGTCACTATACTTGTAGTTTGTAGGACGTCGGTAGTCGGTACAACGTATCAAGTGCATATAGTATATATAGTAAATAATAAAAGTCTGTGTCGTTTGTCGTTTGTCAAGCGTTTTAAGCAGAAAAGCTAGGTTTATTCATTATAGGGTTATTTGTCATTTGCTGTTTGTAATCAGACACAAAAGACGCAGAGACGAAGAAAGGTAAAAAAAATAAGTGCATGAAATAGGAGACGATTTTGCTGTAATGTTCTAAATATTGAAGTCTACATTCTACGTTTACGGTGTGCATGTGTGTTGTGTACTGTGTTCATATAAAGTATAAAGTGCATAAAAAATACCCTTTTCTTGTCATTTGTCATTCTTCTCTAATGAAAACTCATTTATTTTTTTATGACAGGTTGAGTTGAAAATTTGAGGCTGGAGTCTGAAGTCTGGAGTCAAGTCATTAACGTTGGAATCTAGAATTACATTTATCACACATCACACCATTCCAATTTCTACTGAAGGGGAATCAAAATTCAGAATTTAAAAGTATACCCAATACTCAATACTCACGTGAATAAAACATGAAGAGAAAAAGTTCTTTGAAAGGTTTAAATGCAAGTCAACATCAATTTGAACAGAGTGAAGAAACATATGAAGTGGAATATATTTTTGACAAGCGGATTAAAAAAGGAGTTACTCAGTATTTAACTAAATGGATTGGCTATGGCACGTAAGAACGAACAAATAATTATGATAGCAAATAATAATAATAATAATAATTAGAACCATCTAAAAGTCACAAATAATAAACATTTTTTTTATTTAATTTGTAACATTTTTCCTTTTTATCTTTAAAGACTCAGCTCAACTTGGGAACCTCCTTCACATTTTAAAGGTGTGGAACATTTCATTCATGAATTTGAGCAAAGTGAAGCTAGCAAAACGTGTGTGGGAGAAGTGCCTAGCGATTATGAAGATGATGCCATTCTTTTAATTGATGCTTTTACACCTTCCGTTGTGTCAGTTGAATCCATGACTGAAAAGGCTGAAACTAAAGTATGTACAAAGCACAGTATATTTTAAAGTTTAATTTATTATAATATCATGTGTCATGCTTTTTGGCCAGAATTTTAAATTTTTAGCTCAAAAGTTGTAAGGATTTTCATATTCGTATTCATATTTCACTTCTCCAGGTTTTAAAAAAGAGAGCATCCAATACTTCAACACACTCCGATGCTGCTCTAGAGAAGAAGGGAAAAAAGGATGAGGAAAAAGTTCAAGATAAGGAAAAGACAAAAAAACCAAAGGTTTTGAAAAAAATCAAGAAAAGGATTAACAAAAAGAAACAGCAGGAGGAAGCGGAAGTAAATGCATAATAACATTAAAATCCTACTAACTATTTTTTATTTTAATTCAAGTATTTAATTATTTAATTTCCTAATTTCGTTCTCTGTTCGTCATTTTTATTTGTAACCAGGTCTTAATAAAGCCCGATGCAAATCCAAATTCAAAATCGACAACAAAGTTAAAGTCAAAATCTAAATTGAAATTGAAGCGAGAGCCAAAGAAAGAGAATAAAACGGAATCCGTGATTGAGGAAAAGAAAGCTGAAGTGGAAGTTGTAAAACCGGATGTCCCACCTCTAACTAAAATCCCGAAGGCAAGAAAAACATTTTCAGAGGTAAAATAATAAAAATTATTATATTAGTGGTTGGTAAAACTTGAAACTGAACATTTCTATTTACTATATGCTATACACAATTTTCTGTAGTTTTGATATCATTATACTGTTGAAAATTCCTCAATGATGAATGAGCTGAATATTAATTTTTTATTATATTTTTATCTTGTAATTTAGAACAACAACATTCAAAAGACGGAGAAGACAGTAGAAAAACCCAGAAAATATCGAGTTCGTGAAGAAAAGAAAAAGGCCAAGTCCAAAATTTTAGGTGTAGCTCAATCTTTGGTAGGAAGATTCTCAAAAAAGACAAATTTTCTTGACCAAGTTCTAGAGCTGGCCCACATTAAAAGCAGCAAAAATCATAAACGATTGACAAGAAGCACTGCAAGTAAATGATGTGGAAATCCTGAGCAATGCGAACTGAGAAAAAGAAGAATTAATCAGTTTCTGGATTCATGTGACTTTAGTTTTTATTTTTTACTTATTTTTTACTTATTTCTCTGTTTATTATTTATTATTATTCTCTGGTCTCTAGAGTTTTTGTGTTCTTTGCATTTTTTACTTTTTAATTTTTATACCCAAATCTTAAATGAATTACAAAAGGCATGTGTTTCAATTTTTTTTTATACAATTTTGCTATAATATTTTATTGCTATTGTGAGTTTTGTGTTTCATTTTTAACAATAATTGTGAATAAATGTGATTAGAGATTAGAGTAGTCGCAAAATTATACTGTTTCCTTTAGTAAGCAGTAAAAAGTGAAAGTATAGCATTAATAATAATAACAATAATTAATAATTATTATTACTTTAATTTTTAATTAAATTTATAATTCCCAATATTGAGTTTGTGAGGGTCGATTATTGTTATTGTAGTATGGAGCAATTTCATTAAAAAGAGCTGTAGCATTTGGATTATTTGGTTCAGGATTATTTTTATTGCTGTTGTTTTGTTGTATAGTTGAAGGGAAATGGGAAGTTGATACATTCATGAGGAAAGGTGATTTTATTTCTCGGAATAATTCAGACTGGCTCTTATTCCTCGACAGTCGATTAGTTATAGTTCTAATTAAACTCGTCGTCTGACCCTGACCCTGACCTGGATTCATTGTACTGAAATTCTGTTGATCTAGAACTGAAACTGAAATTGCACCTGGAATAGGGCAAGATTCAAGAGAAGGGATTTTCTTTTTATTACTATTATCATTCATAAATCCAGAGATTCCTTTTCCCTTTGTGTTGTTGGTCCAAGTGTTGATGACGGATTGCAAAATTCGGGATCCAAGGCTTTCATTTCGTTTCTTCCTCCACCAGGCCCGAAGTGTGAAAAAATAAATTATTTCAACTAGGCTCAGCCCACTGAAACCGAGACAGAGGCCCATTAGTCCTCCAGTATTTGCCATCAAATCAGTGCCTCCATATAATTGTTTTCGCACTCTTGCGTATGTACTCGGTTGACCGATGAAAATGTGAACGATAGACACGTTATTGTGTCTCCTACATAAATTGGAATTCGAATTAGTTGAAGAATTTTAATAGGATAGGTATTTTTTTAGCTAAAAAAGAATAGTAATAATTTTATACCATTTTGCAAATGATCCATTTTCATACATCCAATTCGACTCGTTGTATAGAATTGGTGTGGAAGTTGTTTCCATTAAATAGGATATTTCATCACAAGTTCGAAGACAAGCCCCACAATCACTTTTCAATCCTTGTAAAATGTACTTTTCTGAAGAGAGGAAGAAAGTTTAGGAATTTTAGTGATTTTATTATACTTTTAATCTGTTTGATGTTTGATAGAAAATGAATTATGATTATTTTGTTTAGGTGTGTTTTTATTGATTATTGATTTTACTGATTACTTTTGACTTCTTCAGCACAGCTGAATTTTTCTGGACCACACAGACTTCTGCTGTCGTCTCCTGTAATAATAATAATTATTGATTTCGATTCCTGGTTCTTCTTATACTTTTTGAACCAAATAAATAATTATTGTTGATTTTAAATATGGGCGTTTTTTAATTTTGTGATAATAATAATTACGTGGCATGTAGTATCGGACACAATCACAAGCTTTAAACGTCGCTTCTGAAATACATTCGTCTATGCAGTTTGAAGGCGTGTAGTAGTTGTAGTAAGTGAGTGATTTGTCTTTTGGGAAATAGCACTGCCGTTTGTTCTGTGATTTTATGTACAAGTATGAAATTTCATCATCATCATCATTATTATTACGTTTTCCATGTAAACATTTTCTACCTGTATTCTGTGCACGTTACACACATATATTTATTGACAGGGAAAAACTTACAACAGGGAAATCTCGTACGGCATCTTCAGCTATTGTGATCTGAAAACCAATGAAAAACGATTGCAGGTGCTCAAAATTCAAAAGATTTGAAAAGATTTAATGTAGATTATTTTATTCACTTCTTACTTCTGGCTTCACATTTATATAAACTTCGGCATTTGGACGAATTGCAATACCAAAATCCGCGACCTGAAGAGCAAAAGCATAAAAAACATTATAAATACAACTCCATTTATTTTCACTACATTTAGAATTTTCATTCATTTTTGTCCTGTGCAAAAGAAAAACGATTATTATTATTATTATTTGTTATTGATTTACATGTGGTACATCAATGGAGAGATGTGTCGCGAGGCGGAAACCAACCGAGTCACTTGTTGTACAAAAATACTCTTCCAAATCTGGATCAAGCAGAACTGTTCACAACATTTCAATAAAAAATGAAAACTTTATTCAGAGATTCTCGTAGTATCTATGAAATTGTCTATTCATATTTATTTTATGTCTTGTGACTTGTGACTGGTGAAATGCAAAAAATGACAAACTTGATAATCCAAAGGATTTTCCAGCTCGTCTTTGCCGTCGTGGAAATTCTTGTTTGTCGCTTTTAATGATTAGTCCATCGTTCTCAAGATCCCATCTCAACCACTCCTGTACTTCTTTTTCATCATCTCTGGAGTCGTTCCTTCAAATTAAATACAAACAAGTCAAAATATCAAAAAGCATCAGCTTTAAAAGTCAAAAGCCAAACGTCAGTACAGACTACAGACAACAGACAGAGGTCCGTTTTCATTCCTATTTTTTAAATTGCTTACTTAAATTTATGTAGAAGGGACTGTGAAACCATGTTGAAAGTACAACATTTTCCAAAATCCGTTTCAA
>JAQGBH010003824.1:0-18640 GCA_034698265.1 Sminthurinus aureus
CAGCCTTTAATAGTTACCCAGTACGCACGAAAATATTTGAATAATTGCCCAGGGTAACTATTCAAGCAATGACGGTAACCACGTACATATAAAATGTAGAATGTATAATGTATACACAAGAGTACAAGTACTAGTACTAATTAAACTCTTAAATAACCAAGAATTCAAAAACAGAAACAACTCATTTTACTATATTGTACATATGTACAAATGGCTCGTTTTTCCTTCAAATGTTTAATAACATGTTTATTTTGTTTCTTAACTCTAAAGTTGTGCGTTGTTATCTACTATCTATTATCTAAAGTGGCAAGTAGCCTTTAGAACCTTTAGAAGAGAATGAATGGAAAGAAGAAACTATGGTTTTACATACTGGATAATATAATGTAAATTGTACATATAGTACATAGTTTACTGTTACAGAAGTAATAAGTACGTAGAACTCATAGAAAAAGATATTGAACATAATATTGAGAATTTAGTAGTTTATGTCATAAAATTCAAAGCTGTCACTTTTTCATTCAAAGTATTATTATCGTCGTCAGTCATTTCAGTCATTATACCCCTTTCGATGAGGAGTATTTGTTTACATGTTGTTACGTAAATGTAAATGTGTATTGGAGTTGGAGTGAGCGATAATTGAGTTTTATTATGCCTGTTTAAGAAATTTAAACTAATAGTATAACAATAAGTATTAATTAATATTCTCTATAGATACAGCATAAGTAATGTACACATAAATATATTGGTTTTAAGTGTATTAATTGTATTATGTATTTGCCTGCTTAAAGTACCCATTGAAACTTGAAATATCGATATTTTCTACGCAGAAATTCATATTTATTGAAATACTGTGTGTATGTATACTCAATACCCTTTTATGAACGATTGTATTATTAATTATTAATTATTATGCATATTATATCATTTTACAAGTTGAGAAGTGAGAAGTGAAAAGAAGTTCTGTCAGTATTATCTGAATCAGCTGTGTACAACATGGTAAAAAAATGAGAAGGGACTAAAAACGCGTGATTCAGGGGAAAAAAGGAAGAACGTATGTAAATATCACATAATACTGAATATTATGCAAAGCATTTATACGGTAGATTCTAGAATGTTTGTCCTTATCTTTTTTATGTATTTATTCCTTTTACTCAAACTAGCCTAAAACCTAAAACCTAACCACGTGAGCTCGTGTTTCACATCAATAAAAAACTACTAATGATATCACGTTTCACATCAGAACGAATATTTATTGAAATATCAAATTCTCATCTCAGGCAGTTTTGAAATTTTAAGACTAAATTCTGTGGCGTAATGCATTCACATGTTTTCCATCGACGCACCACCAACATTATCATCTCTTAAACCTCATTCTGGCTAGGATAAAATGTCACAATATGACACAAAAACCTAAATGAGAGGAAGATTTTATGGCTTATGCAGTGGCTCCAAGTATGTGAAATGCGAAACCATTTCACGGGACAAATCATTGTGAAACGCATTTACACTAATTCACTTGAAGCGTATACGTGTAAACAAAAGCACCCATGTATTTGCTTATGAATAAAATGCAAGCTTTAAAAATTTCTTGCTATCCGAACAAAATGCAAGAATCAAGCCTGTTGATATTTCTGAATCAGCTGTATACATAGTATTATGCTTTATCAAATTTGCTGAGTGTCACTATTTTTCCGTGGTAAATTATGGACTTTTACTGTGTGCTGCACACTAAGAATCTCAAGTTTCAAGTCTCAAGGACATGGCTGCTCTAAGTACTTTGTTGTTACGACGTTTCTCATCTTGAGAAACATATTTTTGATGCATAAAAATCGAAAAATGTATTAATTACTCATGAATTGGTGTACGAGTAAGGGTTATCATTAGATGTCTGTAGTTAGTGTTTACTGTTTATACATTACACATTCATACACGGTAAAATCGATAAAAAAAAACGGCGTTTGTCGCTTGTATTTTATATTTTGGCTTGTAAAATTTGCAAAAAAATAATTATTGTAGAATGAAAATTGTATTCTAAAGTAAATCTTGTTTATTATGTTGTAAGACAAGTCTGGATTGTGCAAAACAACATTTCAACATGTTTAATGGTTAACCTTAAACCTCGTTTTTGATCAATGGATTAAAAGCTTCTAGAAAGCCCAAAGGACGCAAATAAACAAATTAAATACTAAAGACGTAAATATTAATGGTCAGTTCATTATGAAATTAATAGTGTCATCATCACTAATGACTTGTTATTAGCGCGCCTTGAGGTCTTGAGGTCTTGAGCCTTGCGTCTTGCGTCTTAAGTATTGAAAAAATGCCTAAAGATAAAAATAATTCACAATCTACTGTATATATTTCAATGAAAGGAAAGATCGTTTCATTATCGTATTTGTCTCTAGTCTATAGTCTGCATATGAAGAGGAAACCAGAAAACATAGTAACACGGCTTTTCGCAAACAAACGTTGGATATTACTGGAGACTGGAGACGAATCGACGATATACACGTTATACGCTATATTTTGATACGAATAACTGATCGCAAATCTGCATCATATTTTGAATTTTGAGATAAGACAAGGCGTTTGTGTGCATATTTGATACAGACGATTTTTCTCTGATCGCTCTTGGCTTTTGACTTTTGACACTGTAAACGTGTCACAACTCTGGTAATTTTTACACCCGCAGAAGAAAAAGCGAATTTAGGACAACAACATTTCCCTAGTACTTCAAAATTATTTGTACGTTGAATGTTGAATATTGAACATCTACAGATAAAATCGTCGTGCACTAGGCCCTTGGATTTCTTCTATTTTCTACATTCTACTCTCCATGATAAAGCGGAAATTGTTTATGTAAAATTATAATGTGAACATTGAATATTAATTAATTTTATTTCACGGTTTTCCTCTAGCCTTGTCATATTGATATCAAATTAAAAGGCAGACAGACTAAAAAAATCATTAATGTGGTTCTTTTCCTGCTTTAGAATTCATTATCATGTGCAAATCATTGTTTTTTATTTCTATTGAATCAATAGATGAAAGATAGTGTTCGATCATTATCCGTCAAGTCTCAAGTCTCAAGTCATTTGTAGAAAAAGTAACCACAAACCCTCAAGGACGGAGGAAAAACTTGGTTCTTGGTTGTATATTGATTTGAGTTTTGAGAATATCAGATTGCCACTTGCCGTGGTTTCGGTTGCATTGATTGATTTTACAAATAATCATTCAACTCCGATGTAGACACAACCAAAGTTTTTTAATAACCCATCATTCATCTGTCTTAATTATTTCCACCTTATCTTTTGTTTTGGCTTTCCAGCTTTCCAAAATTAATCGAATTCATAATTCATGTAATATTATTTAATAGCTTTAGTTCTTCGAGTATCAAGTATCATCGTAAGAATCAAGAAAAACACACGTATAATTACTCATAGTTCACAGTTCAACGTTGTAGATATTCAAGAATGGACCTCTTGAAAAGGAAAACGGAATTACAAATGTTTCTAATGTTTCGACTTTTGAAGAAATTTTAATTTTAATTTTCAAATTATACGAAATTTTGAAAAATTGAGAGGCTCATAAAATTTCATACTTTTTCAAAGTCCGAATCTGCAGTACTCCCAACAAATTAGCGTAGAATGTAGAATGTAGAATGTTTAGGGATTTTCTACGTAAAAAGAGTTTGAAAATGAGGCCAAGTTTTGCAAAACGTTTAGTGTTTAGAGTTTAGAGTTTAGAAGGAGCAATTAGTGCATTCGTCTGCACAATAAAACTTTTCACGAGCAAATTTCATTTCCCTCATTTCACCATCCTCTGAGTTGTGACGTAAGATGAATATCGTGCTTAATGTTGATGTTAATGCTAATTCTAATTCTGTGGATATCCCAGAGATTTTCATGGAGCTGGAAGATGGAAGTGTATTCGTTAAATTCACACGAAAGGGGAATTAAGAGCAGTTCCAACTTCCAAGGTATGTGTTACTTCTCATATCTCGCATGCAAATACCAAATACCAAATATCTTTTACATATCCGCCGTACCCTACGTCCTACAACTGGAATTTTGCAATATTATGGTCTGTCAGTTTTGATATTTTTGATATCAGCTTTGACTGGAGACTGGAGAACTGGGAATTGGAGACTGAACTACGCTGGCGGTCTCGTCCAACGTCTAACATCTAACAGTAGATGAGGAAAATTTCATAATAATTTAAAGTAATGAGGCAATTCTTTCCTCCATTAACTTTGATTAAACGTACCTGGTAAAAACACATATACTAGACACTCGACAACGTTTATGCGTTTATGCTTTGTGCTATACATAAAAACTATAAATTATGAGTCATTCTTCTTTCTTTACACTGCACACTGTAAACTGTACAATATGCACCATGCACGGTCTATCTCTACTATCTACAAAATGGATTTAGGCCTGCATTTAAATGCTCATAAAACGGATTAACGTTGAACGTCCAAATTTCAAATTCCAAAGTAAATAATACGGCGTAATTAAGCATAAATGCATTTCAGCATGGATAAAGAAATACACTAGAGATTAGAGAGTAGAGCGAGCTGAAGTTCTTTATTTGTGTTAAAATTCTACTAATAGCCAATTTTAACAATATTATAAAAGTTGCAAGTCCGGGAAAGGTGTTCACCATTCACCATGGTCTAAATCTTTCTTCATATAACATACAATATACACAAAAAGCATGTGTATTTTCGTACACTTTTATTAGAATTTGTACGTTGTATAGTGAACAGTAGAGAAGAGGACGGAGTACATCGTAAATCTTCATGATGCATGACGCATGACTAATCTTGTTATTGACTAGTTTTATACCATTTAACTTTGGACTAAAAAATGTATACGTCTTTTTAGCATAAAATACACTTGTGCATTTGTAATTTGTGTACACAGCGGAAAGTGGTTTAAAATTTAGAAGGCAATAAACCGTTAAGTAGGTAAACACTCACTTTCACAGTTCAGAATATTTACAGAATTCAGAAGAAACTTGGATTTTTCAAAGTAGCTGCAGAATATAGAAAGAAGAAAATTTAATTTTACCCTTCATTCAATTCCAAGAAACAAATTCTTACACTCAACATTTTCAATTTTCAACATTCAACATTTTCAATTCTCAAAGACAAATACAAGAAAATATAAAACTCCTTTACTTTGTATGCTTTTACGATTTCTACATAATATTCCTCCGAGTTCAGAGATCCGAGATCTGAGACCTACTGTACTTTGTATTTTGTACTTTGAGATTTTCTTTTCTTCAGCATTGAGCATTGATAAGCAGGCTTGATGCATATCTTTATAAATTCTGTATGCAATTTGTAATAGAATTTACAACAAGGAAAAAGTATGTACAAATTCTACTCTGACCTCGGATTTGGATTCCGATTCAGATCTTTTTTGTCCTTTGTGCCCTCTGTGTCCACACAAGAACACACGAACACATGGAACATGGAGCAAAAGAAAAAAGAAAGCAAAAATGATGAAATTTTATGTTCAAATTCTGTCTGTTTCTGAATCCTGAATCCTGGATTTTGGATTTTGAGGCTACTTTACAACTTAATAGTACAACCTTTGACTTTGTTTTTGTTTGTTGTTTATTGTACAGTGTACAGCTTCATGTAAATATTGTATATTGTGTATTGTGCACATAATCTCCTATTCCCTTCATCTTTTCATTCTCTTTGAGGACGAAGGAGTTAGGAAATTTTTCCACGAAATCCAAACCTTTCCCTCTTTTTTATTTGTACGATATATCTCCATTATATTATATATAGTAGAGATCATGGACATGGATATTGTACAAAGTACGGGACGTACATCAAAGGTCCGTAAGCTACTTGTGCCTTGTGCCTTTTTACATGTGGAACTTGGAACTTGGACGACAAGAAAAAGGAAAGAAGGAGGGAGAAAGTAGAAAGTAGAAAATAGAAAGTAGAGTTTAGAAACTGAAACGCATGAGGATATCGTATCTACGGATAACGTCTATTCTATTTATGTGTAGGTGACTGAATGTAGAATGTAGAATGTGCAATGCAGACTGTAGAAGAATTCCACTCCTTAACACACACATTAGAGCTGAGCTGAACTAAGCTGAACCGAACCGAACTGGAGCGACTTATAGATACATGTCTATCTACTCTGAATACTTTTACGGATAACCCAAATTTCCTGTTTGTATGTGCCTTGTGCCTGTCCTTTCAACGCAAGTATTGAGTATAGCGAATAATACATTCTCCCTATACCGTATATCGTATACAGTATACAGGTTTTTTGTACAAGTATAGGGGAACACGCCTACTCTAATACCACTACCGATATTTCCAACTTTCATTCCGCTCAACTTCCGCTGATACAACCTGCTCCTGCTACAAGCTACTGGTACTGGTACTGGTACTAGCCCGTATGCATAATGTAGATCCCATATTATTAGACTTGGACTCGTAAAAGTACACATTATATCCACAATCCACAGTCCACAATCCACAGTCTGTCTCTATAATATTGTATATATTTCTATTTGTATATTTGCACAATGTGCAAGGTACAACGTACATATAGACATAATATATTACATAGGCATACATTTTTCATGCTCCCGTATAAAAAAGTTGTTTGGCTATGGATTTAACAGGATACATAATTCATACATGTATAATCTATACTCCCTCCCAACAGTCCTAACAGTCCTAACGCATTAATCGATAGTCCATTCAATATAAAATCTCTCCTGTCTCTCTCATTCTAGATTCTAGATTCTAGACTAGAGAAAATTGAATCTAGGATCTAGAATCTAGAACAGACATCTCAGTTAATAGTTACTAGTTTAATATTCAGTTTATGTACTAAATTGGACTGCACTGAAATGGGAAATGTGAAATGACAAAAAATATAGTATGACAAATTTGTAAACTTGTCTTATTCTACATTTGAAATGCAAACTTGTTGTATTTCTCCACCTAAAAGTATATAGTTATTGAATATTGAGTATTGAGTATTGAGCGGTGGAAAAATGGAAGGGTTGTGAATGCTGAAAGGTGAAGTGTCATAGGCTATAGCCATGGACAATTTACCTACGACGTACAAGGTACAACCTACAACCTACACGCTGCGATACTTACTGATACTGATACTGATACTGGTAAATGGCATATTATGTTCCTGAATGGTGAATGGCTCCTAGTTCGTAGTTCAACTTTTCTTTGAGGGAACGGGATAAAATTGGAGTCTAAAGGCTAAGTGACATGAAAATTTCCCTGGAGAAAGGATTTTGAAACTTTTATTGTCACACACGGAGCACGAAAGTGACAAAACGCTCGGTTATTTTCCCCTATAAAATTTCAATATAGTAAATTGAGTCACTTTTCTTTTTAAATACTCAATTCTCAATTTTGAAATTTTTACCGTGCTGAATTCAGCCATACTTTGAGATTTGAGTACTTAGTATGCTTTGAGTTTTGATACAATTTAAATTTAAAATTTTAGGGCGTTGAAAATAATTAATAATATTAAATAATAAAAAATAAGACGATCATATTACAATGTATTACGATTGACTGATTTGGTATTGTTTACAACTCTCAATAATTTAAATTTTAAATGCTAAATACACAACAAGTAAAATTAACCATCAACAACATCAAGAATCAAGAATCAAGACAAAGAGAAGTAAGAAAAAATAAGAAAAATTAATAATTACTCGTCATTTTCTCCATCAACTTCGATTAAAGACGGTTCCATGATGATGGATTGATTGTGTAGAGTTGTATTATATTGAGCTGAGTTTTTTCAACGGTTGATTGATTGTTCGATGATTCAGAATGATGACTCTCCTTGTTTTGTCTATGTTTTGTATTTGTTCAGCCTGCTGAACTGGATACTGGAGGTACTTGAGTTTGGAGTTATTGTCTATTGTATAAGGAATTAGGTACTTGTTTCAAGTTTCCGTGTAGTGCGCGATACACGATATCACTCAAATTAAATGCTGAGAGTGTTAATTACATCCACGTTATACGTTCCACTCCTTCAGTTAAATTTCAACTTGGGAAAAACAAGGAGCTAAGAAAAGACCAAAAGACGGAGATAACTTGACCAAGGACACACACTCACTCTTTTTCACATTGACGCTTGACGGTCGACGGTTGACGCTCGATGCTTTACACTCGTTACTCGATAGTCGTAAGTCACAAGTTGTAAGTTTTCAAATGTCAATATATCCCGTTCAGTTCAGTTCAATGTCACTTTACTTACTTTGCCTTGCTCTGTGTTGTAAGTTGTAAGGATAAAAGAGAACCCGCTCTGTTTAGATAGATAAAGAGGAGGAATAAGATGATGATGCAATATTTCTATCCAACCAATTAGATAGAAAGGATTGAGAAAAAAATTATCAACTGTACACTTGGACTTGGACTTGACAAATAAATACTGATTGTGGTTTGTGGTGGATGAGAGAGAATCTTGAAGGTTTTTTTTATCTTTAGTCTTCAGTCTGTATTGCAGTGTTCAGTGTTAACCTCGAACGTCGAGCCTCGACTGAGTGAGTGAATGAATGAATGTGAATATGGATATTTTCACTCTGTACGCTTTTCGTATTCGTATTTATTCGTATTTTTTATATGGAAATGGGGAAATGGGATTCACACTGTATTTGTATTTATATTTAATATATACTATATACACAACTGTAAACTGTAGACTTGATATCAACCTTGTAAAATATCTGTCTTGGTCCTTCTTTTTCTCTTCTACTCCAAAAACATGAGGATGGATCGAATGTCGAATATCGAATGTGGAATATCAAATGTCGAATCGAGTTGTTTGTGTGTTTTATGGATGGATGAGAGTTGTGATAGGCGAAGAGTGAAGAGTAAAGAGTGAAGAGCGAAGAACAGGAACAACAAGCGAAGAGCACAATGCACAATACACACCACAACTAAAATCCACCAGCGAACAAACCAACCAACCGACTGACGACTGACGACCAACAACCGAGAACCGAGGACTGAGAACACTGTATCTGAATTTTTCCCTTCCTTTATTTTTCTATGATTTCTCCTATTAAGTTGGAAAGGGATAAGGATTCAGAGTTGGAGTCGGAGTTGCAGTTGGATATAGTGTGTAGTTCTCTCTGTCCTAAAGGGAAAGGAGGGAGAGGAGAGAAAGTAACTGAGTGTAGAGCGTTGAGCGTCGAGTGTAGCATGTAGAATGTAGAATGTAGAGAAGGAAGCCCACAAAATGGAGAGTTGTAAGATATACACACGGAAAGAGACTCGAGTCAGACTACACTTGTTCCTGACGATGAGAGTAGAGTAGAGCAGTTCTGAGGGAGACAGAGAAATTCCATCTTTCTTCTTTTTTTACTGCTTTTACAGAGAAAGGAAATGAGAGGCAGAATCAGAATCAGAATCAGAACCAGAGACAGAGACAGAGACAGCGACAGACCGAGAGAAAGAGAGAGAGAGAGTTTGTCGAGCCAAAAGTATGCTCAAATCGTTCTCGTTTCCCTTTACTTTCTAGTTTCTACTTTCTACTTGTCCTTTCCACTCCCTCCTTTTCCTTCTTATGCTTCTCTAAGTATACAGAATACAGAATACAGACACGTTGAGTATTATAGAATAGAGAATCGTACACACGGCATACGAACTCTGGAATACTGGAACATTGTAGTTTCTACCGCTGCACAGAAAACAAGAAGGAGAATGAGAATGGGAGTGAGTCAGAACATCCAACAACAGTTTTCAGCTCTCTACTTTCTGCAAAACCTATAGTCAAGCCACACTCACTACTCAATACTCTACTCTACTCTACTAAAGGAAGGGAAAATGAGAGAGAGAGAGAGAAAGAACGAGCCTGGAAGTGGAACACACAAAATTCAGTTTCAGTTTCCGGATGGAAGCGTTGTAGTACACGCGCACGGCCCTGTTCAGTTCTGTTCTGTCGCTTTCGCAGTATAATGTACAATGTACGAATGTAGATGTAGAAACGTGTGAGGTTCTCTATTCTGTACGCTCGCTCTGTTTTAGGCTGTATATTGTATATTACTTGTATGTTGTATGTGTACAGTGTACATATATTTATGTATCTGTCGTCGTCCGTAGGCCATAGTCTGCAGTTTGTAGTTTGTGCTAAACTACACACTACACTCATAACTCGTACGAACTACGAAGTAGGAACCTCACTCCAAAAACCAACCAAAGTTCCAACTTCCAAGTCCTACTTCTCCATTCTCCATTCTTCCTTCTCCATACTCCATAAAACAATTCACGAGAGAATGGTAAATGCTGGTGAATGGTGAATACAAAACAAAACATAGAGCCAAGCAACAGCAGTGTTTAAACCTATACTTGACTCCTTATGTACAATATAATGCATCCTGTGTTTTATGTTTTATATCTACATGCATCAATTACCAATTATTATTATAGTTTTTATATGCAAAGTAAATAATGCACAATGTCAAATGTACAAGTTAAGAGATAAAATATGGAGCATAAAATTTGCAATTATACGTCATAAAATTATTATGTTAAAGAAAATCAAACCATTTTGTAATTTTTTGTTTTTGACTGTATGTTACTCTATTTGTCGTCTCTTCGTATTTCACGGAGCTGGAATGTGTGGTTTACCAAAGGAAAAAGTTTCACAACTAGATTAGATAAAATGAATAATACAAGACAAATTATACGTGTTGTTTTCCTTCTATTTTCTATAGTAGAAAATTAGATAGCAAAGATCCACAACGTGCGGTGTATTATATACAATGTACAGTGTATATTTTATACGGTTAGTTATCACTATAATTTGAGCTTCACTTGTCTTGTTTTGTTTTGTCCTGGCTTGGACTTTGACCCTTTTCTCTTCACTCCATCATCCACATTCTACAATCCGCATGCTACATGGAAAAGACGTGACTTTCTCTTTAAAATTAAAACCAGAGCGACGTTTTTTGATCCGCTCATTCATCTTTATCCAACTCTTTTAGTTTCCTCCCCTCTCATTTTCATTTTCTGTCTATTCTACTCAAAATCCGACTCTGACTCCGACTTGATCTCCAGCCTCCAACATCAAGAACCTAGTTTCTAGATTCTAGATTCTAGATTTTAGATCCTAGATCAAAGTCTTCTTTATTCTGGTCTTCTAGTCTTCTAGGAAAAAGAAAAGTAACAGTAGAAAGTAGATAGTAGAAGACGTGCTCATCAAAATTACATTTGAAATCGTATGTGAAAGACACAAGACACAAGACATGTGGACGAAAGGAGAAAGAGTTTATATGTATTTGACGTCAGCTATTTAGCAATCTCACTCTCACTAAACGTGTACATTGTACATAACTCCGACTCCGATTCTGGGACTCGGACTGGGACTTTGCGAATTGTGAATCATATTCCTCAAATGCAATTTTCCAACATGTACTACGTGTAAATTATTTATTTTATGTATGCATGATGCATGCACGTACAACGTCTAATGCACAATGTAGAGTGTACAGTGTACAGTGTACAGTGTACACTGTACAGCACATTGAGTGGAAGCAAAAGTTTTGTTTTTTGAAGGAGGCGTCAACTTGAGTACTTTTGTAACAACAGTAGTAAACTACAGCTTTATTTTGAATCCTGAACCCGGAATCCAGAGTATTTGAATATGCAGCACTATTAGTTGCAGTTGGCAGTAGCTTTTGTTTCTTCAAAATTCTGCAGCAGCACAATAAAGAACATTCTTTCTCTCCATTTATTTATATTCTTTTACTCTTTTCCAAGTTTAATGTACACTGACACTGCACCATGTAAACTTTACAGTTTGTAGTGTACAGTGTGCGCTATAATAAGACTTGTGAGGAGTGAAAAGGCAGGCGGCTCAGCCTTTTTAATATGAATAATTTCATTTGGGTCTTTTTATTCCCTTTTCTCTCGGCTTGTCGCTTGCTCTCCTTTTCCCTTTCTCTCGTTCAATCTTTAGTCTTAAGTAATTTAAGCCAGAGGCTTAAAAGTTGAAAGAAATTGAGGCAATCTTCCCAAGACACAAGACATAATACACAAGACACAGCAAAGAAAGCGAGTTTCGAGTATAAACATGAATGAGAAGGAGAGGAGATGAAATAGAACATTTTACTTTACTTTTCTTGCGCACTTTACTTATGGCACAGAATACAGAATACAGAATACAGAATAGAGAATATAGAATAGAGAAGAATTAATTGTGTCACGTCTTAAAATTCAAAACTGTTCCTGACTTTTGTCTTGTTTCACATTTCACATGTTAATCATGTGCAAAATCCCTTTCTCGGTTCTCTTTTCTTCTCGCTGGTTTCTCAACTAATTAAAGTTTTTAGTGATTCTTTTTATGCGTATCAAGTATGAATACTACTTTTTGTTCTACTTGAAACTTGAAACTTGAAGATGTGCAAGGAGCAAGGTGCAAGGTACAAGATGATTAAATATTTTCCAATTTCCAACTCACAGCTTGCTCCTTTGAAAAATCTGTGGACCGTCAACTGTGGATTATTTGTGGAGGTGAAAAGCTGAATACTGAATACTGAATAAGGCATAGGAATTAAACAAGTCTGTCATCTTTGCCGCTTTTCCTTTTTCTCAATCCCAGTAAAATCGTGTGACATTATAAAACGTGTTACAAGTTCCAGTTTCCAATATTCCTACTCCGTTCTCCATTCAAGATTCAAGCTCACATTTAGTCACAGTGCAACGTAGAAAAATGAAGACAGAGTTTACTGTATGATATATGATTCACCTTGGAATTGAAAATGGTAAACGGTGAACGGTGAACCGTATCGACTCATTTTAGCCTAAAAAGATGTACACATACAGCAAAAGCATGTAAAATCTAAAATGGAGTACGTAATATATCATGTAAAGCAGGGATGAAAAACTAACACCCTGTCTTACATTGTATATTGTATGTCTGTGGACTTTGGACTATATGAATATAAAGAATTGAAACTTGAAAAATAGGGGCCAACTCGAATATCGTGAATCGTGAGCTCATGAGCGTAAGGAAAAATCGATCCCTTATTTTAAGAACAAGAAACAAGGATGATGTCAAGATGAGCGTTGCAAGAGTCAAGAGTGTCTGATGTGATGGCTAATGGCTGATGACTCAAGTTTGTCCATGTCCACGATATAAAATGATACATGCAGAATTTACAATGTACATTCTACATTCCCGTTGAAAATTACGACTTGAAACTTGAATATCGTACATCATCCTCATCGTCATCATGATCAACGTCATGCTTCTATCAGTACATCTTCATCGTATTCATCGTACGTTACATATGATGAAAGTTCAAAGGAAAGCTTTTTCAGCTTCTGCTGTCCTTTCTATTTTCTATTTTATGGCCTCCTTTAAAATAAGAGATGGGACAAGAGACAAGAGACATGATGAGTGATTTGTTCTGCTCCAGAACCTTCCACATCACATTCCGGATTCTACCTTCTACATTCTACGTCTCTCTTTCTTCCTAACAGTTTTCTACATGAACGTCCGTTAATTTTCCTCTTATCTCTAATCAAAATACCATAACATCAAATCATCCGACTCACTGTAAAAAACATGCTGGATCTATAATCTTCATGTATAATATAATGTACATTTTAAAACTCAAGAACTTGGGTACATATGTATATATATATATACCATGGAACATGGTGTATCGTCTAGATTGTGCACATAGCAAATATGATATATACGTCTGCCTTTGAGAATATTTGAGCCACTCTCTAAGCTCCAAAGAGCTGGGAGAAAGTTGGAGAAAGGATAAAGATGTAGCCTGTGATAGCTCGCAGCTCTTTGATTTTGATTTTGATTTTTCACAGGAGGAATCTAGAATCTAGAATCTAGAATCTAGAATCTACAGATAATACAATTTACTTCTTTCCATTTCAATTTTGAGTAGACTTTCTAACATTTTTTCTAGTTTTCATGATTTTGTACACGTTAAACGTAGAAAGTAGAAATGTATTTCAGATTTCAGTAGTTTTTAGTGTATAAAAATTTAACCAAAAAATTCAATGAAAAATATATCTTATGAACTAATACATGTGATATGGATTGTAGATTGTAGATGCATAACTTTTATAAAATCTACGAAATTCCAAGAGATAGATAAACAAATTCAAGAGTAACCGGTTACTCCGTCTACTTTTCCTAAAGAATCATGGACATAATGTTAGTACGAAGAAACGGAACTAAATTATCTTTTTACTATGGACATAAGTGCCACAAGAAATAAATATTTCTAAAATCTAGAATCTAGAATACAGAATAAACGAACACGGTTGTTCAAATAATTCTTATTGAGTAGTGAGTATTGCATGTTGCATCTCACTTACTACTTTTGTGAGTGGTAGAATATAGAATATCTTGTACATTCTACACACAAGTATCAAGAATGAAGAATCAAGAGGTTGGTGAAAACTGGAAATGCAAGGAGAAGGAAAACAGCAACCGTTCAGGATCACCGTTTGATATTGAACGTCTGGAGTAAGGAGAAAATGAGTGATATTATTCAGGACACATGAGAAAATTGCACAAAACTTTCAGAGCAAAAATAAGGCTAGTCCCTAGATACCCTAGATATTAGATACATGAGAATTATGAGAGAACAAGAAGAAAGAGGACTACATTACTTTGTCATAAAAGATGGAGTAAATTAAATTCTAAACATTTTGATTGCAGGCAATAAATATATGTATGTATTATGTATTACGCTAAATATCGTACTACTGTATATTATGCCAAGAAGAATGCCAAATCCCAGTCCAGTCAGTAAACACCAGAATAAAGAGTAGCTATTATATCATACGTGCTATATGTTACATGAAATCATCATATAGACAAAACCAACAGAGGGACAATAAAATAATCTTAGCTGTAAAGTAAACTTTTTTAGTTAATATACCACCAAAGTTCATTACAAAAGGGACTTTGAACTCTAGACTCTGGATCAAGCTGCGGTGGATATTCTCCGTCTGGTTTTTGATCTAGTGGCTACTTTTACTTCAAAGAAGTTTTTACAAACAAGGCCGTGTGTCAATAAGTAATATGTAATATGTAATATGTGTGTCACAAAGCCCACACTGCGTAACCACACCACACTAGGTTCTAGATTCCATTTAATATAAAATATACTCACACGCTGCACAGGCTTTGTTTTATTTCTTGTACTGTCTACTGTCTACATACTGTCAGCACACTTCCCATGTTCAATTCTGTACAAAGAAGAAAAAGACCTCCGATCTCCAATGCAATCCACAAATCACGTGCTGTCAGCAAAAGTGGATATACTATTTCATTTAGAAAATTCAGTGGTTTGCATCAAAAACTTGTGAATTGTGAATACTGTTTCATTTACGTCATTCAGATTTACATATACCTATAATTGTCTCATAAAATGTATTGGATATGACATACATACAAAAAGTATAAATACTTGAACCAGCATACAAAATATAAAATATTGTTTCCGTCATTTTGTTACAAAGTATAAACAGATTCTGGAACAAAATTCAAAAACATACAATATCTAACATCTAAACATTAAATATTTCATTACCTTTTCTATTTTAGTACAGAATACAAATACAGTACTAGCATAGTAGCACTGATTTCATGGACCGTGTGCTTCAAATAAACTCGTTTGTTTTGTTTTGCGATCACAAATTGAATTAATGAATCATGTGTACTTCTATTGTGTAGGTATTGAATATTGAACAAAATCAAAAAGTTGCGTGTTTACGAAAAGTATCATTATTCTTGTTAACCCGTCTCATGACTCAAGTCAATCCTTTTTAGAAAACAATTGAATGACAACCAATGCAAAAGAAGACAATGTGATTGTGGTATATAGATTCCAGACAATCGTCCAGACTCCAGACATTTTGTTATTAAAACTCTTAATATTTGATATTCTTCATCAGATATAAAACATATGAGGGCTTTATACAAATTTTGCTCAATGTAAAACAATACGTCTCACGCATCAGAAATCGGAAGATCCCGTGCTGAAGGCTAAAGGCGGGCATTGGACATGATAATCAAAGAGAAAAGAATGAGCCTCTCTAACAAATAGGAAATTTAATTATTTATTATTTCACAATAGGGGTTTTGTATGATGCTCAATGCTCAATGCACAAGAGTATGAACAATTCAATTGACCAGGTTTACAAAGGACAGGTATTTCCGATTTATGAGTACACAGTACACACTACACACTGTAGACTCTAGATTCTAGACTGTAGTCAGTAGTCTGAACTGGCAACTGGATATTAAATACTGGTTACTGTACTGTGGTTGCTTCATGTCTAATGTTTCAATTTTCCATCTTGTATACATATTGTTGTGATGAAATTCCACAGAGTTTTCAAACAAGTAAATCTAATTTATTTATTGAGATTTCCTTCGGCTTTCAACACGCTGTCATCAACAAATTTTACATGTGTAGAGTCTAGAGTGGAATGTGAAATGAATCCTTTCGTAATTCGACCATAACACTATCCTATTAACTAATATGTACAATATTACATAACGAAGGAACCAATCTGCTTGTATGCGTGTACATGACAATTAAAGTCTACTTACCCGGAATCCTCCTCCGCCTCTGATAAATTCAGTCTTGTACATTCACAACCGCAACTCGAATGCTTATGCGACATGGAGAAAGTTGTTGTTGTTGTTTCTACTGGAGAAAACTATAGAATGTAGAATGTAAAACAAACAACTATGGAATTAAACTTTCACTGTGGTTTTCGTAGAAAGTAGAAACGTTGCTGTGTGTAATCTTCACAGTATGTAACTATAACTATGTACATGAAAATCTTGACACATGCCATTATAACACTCTTTGATGTCAGGAGCAGTCAATCCCAAAATCTCTTTTATCTTTTAAGTACCGTCTTCTTTTACACATATGTACACTGTACACACAAGACAAGAGTGTCTTGAATTTTGAATTAAAACCAACAAGAAAATAACCTTGTTATGATTTCGTCATGTGTAGATCTAATGGGTCTACTAATCTCTTATTTATTATTTACACAGTGACACAGTTAGTCTTTAAACTTTAAACTCTAATCCTGACAAACTAAAAATGGAAATTGAATAATTATATTGTATATAATATATAAACTATTTACTATTTACCATGCATTATGAATTCCTTATTCCTAAGTATTAAAAAGTGGATGAGATGTCACACACATAATATTATGACATATGAGAATTATGATTAGAGTAAAGGAAGAGAGGCAAAGACCTCAAAAAGTACGTCCTAGATTTTAGAATATTAAATGACAAAAACATTTTATTTTTTGTTTCACACGACTTTTAAACAAATTTATGAGACATAGCAGAGCATTCATGTTAAATTACATAGAAAAACAACAAAATACAATAATTAGAAATCTTCTGAAGAGGAAATATGTACATAAATAATAATAAATTATTATGTACTTCCACTCAGATGACTTTGTATTATTCAAGAATTGAGTGCACTAAATGTTAGATACAGAAAACAGTACCAATTTCTTTGATAAGAAGATTATTTCATAACTCCAGAATCACACGAACCGAAAGGCACACTGAAAATCCACATATTAGTAAGTTAAAATTCCTGGTAACTTTGTTTTTGTTGTGACTAAATTGTAATTAAAAATTAAAACCGACTATGAAAAATCCCGATTCACGTTGAACCAGATTTGTTTGTATTTTTTTGCCGGCATTTCCTTATTTGCGAGGGATTTGACATTTGAACTGATTTTGGGCAATTTTTTGGACAATTTTTTGGACCGGGTCAGACGTCAGGTCAGTTTTTACTTCTCCTTTTTGGTTTTTGACTTCTCTGTATCCAGGTAACAATTAAAGGTTTGTAATTAAAATACGTTCATCTCAAATATCACTTTTTAAATAAGGCACATCAAAATTGTAATCAAATGTCATTTTTGTTCTTTTGCAGATAAACTGTTTTCCGTGATATCATTTGTCATCATAAATTATCATGAATCATATTTAACCGAAATATAAAATGGATAATTTAGAAGATGAGGGATATACTTCGCCTTCTGAAATCAATTACTCTGATCAATTAAGTCATCTTCCTTGTAAATCAAATCTATTGAAAACCCAAACGTCAATAATTAAGCCACAACCATCATGGGATTCTCTGTCGTCTATCGTCTATTCTAAAAATAGGAAACCACAAAGTATTCATCAATATCAAAATTTAACAATCCCATACTTAACTGATGACAATAGAGAAAGATCATCAAAGATTATAGATAATTTATGGCTCCTTGCACCCGAGATATCAGGATATCACAGCCTCACCACAAATTTTACTACTACCAAAACAAAAACTAATACTCAAAATGCTACAGACTTGAAATCCCAATCAATTTTAGAATTGACAACAATAGCAGAAAAACCAGATTACATTAGTCTTTCAGAATTTATTGACTTAACTATTGATTTATTATGTGGGAAACAATCCAAAGTCTTTCAATTGCAAAATGTTTCCATTGCTCAAAGTGATGATACAAATACAAATCGACTGTGTACATTCCATAAAAATCCTACAATTTTAATTCACGGTCTCACTCCTGGTA
>JAQGBH010003825.1:0-18637 GCA_034698265.1 Sminthurinus aureus
AAAAAAATATAAGCTCCCGAGGAGGTTATTTTTTAACCTCCCGAAGAGCTTACTTAACCTCTTAGGGAGGCGTTATAGAAAAGGGTGGAGTTAATATTAGGTCAAATAACCTCCCGGGGAGGTTAAAAATATTATGAATTTTTGTTCTATGTTGACGGACATGCAAAATGTTTTGGACAATATTTAACAATAATTAAAACAAAAAAAATTGTTACAAAAAATTAACGTTCATGTACACACAACCAAGTTTGCAAATTTATTTTCCTCGGGTTAATTTATTATATTCTTCTGATAAATTTCCAAATTCATAATATAAAATTATTACTTTCATGAAACATTTATTTTTAATTAGAACATTGTACATTGTGTATGTATGATATTGCATAATATGTAATATGTTGATTTTTAATTTTAATGTATAATATGTAGATTTTTTAACTATATTGTAATTCTTTCTAACTTAAAATACTAAACTAAGCGCTGATGCATAAACACTTTCACGACTTTCTCCTACATGTTCACCATTTCTGGTTATTATAGTTTCCCTACTACTGCTTCTTGTACTGCTACCACTTTCACTCCTACTTCCGCTTCTACTTCTACTACCACTTCCACTTGGGCTCCTACTATCACTTTCACTTCCACTTGGGCTCCTACTATCACTTTCACTTCCACTTGGGCTCCTACTACCACTTTCACTTCCGTTTTCGCTTGCACTTCTACTGGGACTCGTATTTACCAATGGAATATTCGCGGGTTCTTGATTTTCCATGTTCTGTTGTACTTTTTCCTCTGCATTTCTCCAACATGGAAAACAGTCTAACCATGATTCTGTACTTTCTTCTACCTGGACAATAGTTTCTGTTTGACATGCCTGTGTCGTTGATCCCCTGTTTCTAGTTCGTCTTCGATTTCTACCTCGACTGCAATTGTCTTCCGTATTATGAAATTGTGGCTGACTGACTGTATTAGCCTTCAAAGCAGGATAGTAAAAAGTAACGATTTTGAAACGTGCTTTAATTAACTGCTTGTTAAAAAATACACTAAGTACGACCAGCACATAAAGAAAACTATTGACAAGCCAAAATGTTAAACTTTGTGGTTGTTGTGGGTTTGGCATGCATTTACTAATGTCAAGAGATAGTTTAATTTCTTGAGACATTTTTGTATCATAAGCACCTAGAAAATGCTTTACAAGTGGCTCAAAAACTGACCCAGCATCAATAGAGACTTCGGAATTAATAAATGCTCCGGTATTGAAAGTAACGTTTTGTGAAATAGATCCAGTAAATTTTAATGCTACATAAACAACCCAATCGCACAATGTGCACCCGATTGAAAAAAGTATCGACCATATTATGACTAAAACGTAGCTAACTATTATTTTAGATTTTCTTTTTTTCTTCTTGTTAGTACTCTTTTTTTGGCAACACCATTGAACATTATAAATAGGGCTATGTTTAACATTTACTTTTGTTTTGTGTACTTTGTTTAAATACGCAATGGCATCCAGTATAATGTACAATGTACCGAGTAAAAAAATGTAATGCATAGAAGATGAGAAAAATTGTAAAACGGTATGAAATGATTCAAAAATTGTGTTTGCATTTTCCTTCATCTGTTCAGTACTCTGGACCACATTGGAATGAGAACTTGTGGATTGAATTTTTGTGATTGTGATTGTGAAAGCTTCAATAAAAGCGTCAAGTGAACTTATTAAATCAGTAAAGAGTATCCGGATTCCCATTTGAGATATTATATCAGGACAAATCCTTCTATCCAGAGCATGACAAACATGACTTTTAAAATCGACAATATTACATATCTTTGTTAAAGGTGTAAGTCCGACCTTGTACTCAATAAAATCTACACAATCTTTATATGCCTTATCTGAAACTTTGCCACAATTTTCTTGTAGTTTAAGCATTCCTAAATCACAGTCGGAGTGAAGTTTTTCAATCTTCGAAATTCCTTCCTCAATGGAATTTTGAACGATTGTAATTTGATATTTAAGATGTTCTGAAATTTGGCTCAAAAACTCAACGGTGTCGACCAGCTTTGCACTTGTGCGATTCTGCATCTCCTCGATTCCAGTCTGGAGTGTGCCTATACATAAAAATATATAAAGAGCATTTATTATTAATTGTATTTTATGTAGGTTTGGTAAATATCATGTAGCATAAGTATTATTGTATGTATACTGTCATTTGTAAACGTACAGACATTGTGAAATAGCAAAGAGAGTAACAATGCAGTTGGTTTTTGTACATGTTGGGATCTTGAGCTGAATATAAAACTGCGTAAGTGTAATGAATCGAGAGTTTTACCAAACAAATGTGAAAAAACAGAATAAAAATACACTACATATCATATGTGGTTGCATCAAACTGAGATAAAAAATTTGCAGTCCCAACAACAAATAAATACAATCAGGTCACGTTTCCTTTTTACATGAATTTTTCTAATTGAAATTCGTACAGTTCATTTGCATAACCGAGTCGTCGTCTTTATAAACATGTATGCAATGTATATTTGTCGGCTTCAGCATTTTCTATGTACAATATACATCTATATGTATCCACTTGCAAAAAATGCTACATGTACGATACACACGTGTACACACATGTACGAAATTGTACTTACTTTTATATCACAATTACAACATAATTGCCAATGAACATTCAATCGTCTTAATGTTGTATGTAATTTTGATATAATACAAAGTAAAATTGACTGATGTGCATGATATAGTTTTGAATTTATAATGTATGTAGACTTTTACACTTATAATATTATAGTCGACATGAAAATTCGAGTCTACGTAAGCGTTTCTATGCATAACGTTTCACTTACATGGTGCAAAGTTGAAATTAATAATTAAAGTTTTTCTTACCCATTTGCTGATGTAACTGGTTAAATATACAAACTGGAGCGTTTGACTGTTGTCGTAGATTTTCCATCATATTATGTACGGGAAGAGTAAAGGTTAAAACCATTATTTGGGTCATGACTAATTTTCTGCCAATAGTTCCAAAAAGTGTAGGAAAAACAAGAGACAAAAGGCATCTAATAAAAAATAAATAATAAATTACATTTTCATTTTAACATGCACAGAGATGTACTAAAAGTTACAATTTATGAAATTATTGTAGGACGTTCATTATGAACTAAGTATTATGAAAATTTATTTACCTTATGTAGATACTGAAACTAGCAGCAACACTTATGATGAATCCTAAAGTTATACAAATCTCGGTATTTGACTGGATATCAAGATGAAAATGATAAATGTATAATAAACTCACTATTGATGATAAAACAAAACAAACTAAAAATTTTGTGAAACATTTACAAGATAGTTTTTTCAACAACGTGAAAATAAAAGGTAACGACGTTGTTAGGCAAATCATTTTGCCTTGTACCCTTCGTCAACTCAACGCTAGTGGCAACAAAGTCATGAGAATGTGGCATGTAAAATGTCACCTCTGACAATTCCATTTAAATCTAGTACACATTTGTTTTGTACTCGTTAAATGAATATTAAATAAAAAACAATATGTGCTGATAAATAATTTCTGCTGGCTCAAAGGCCGACCGTTTTCATGAGTTGACACAAATATTAAATCGGATGATGGACGGACGATGTGTGAGCTGTAATGTTATTTTATGACAATTGCATCACACGCTCTTTTTACATTTTATTTCTCAATATGGAATAAGATTCTGAACAGAGAAAGATAAAAGTAGGAGCAATCAGTTGCAGTTTCATTCTCGTCAATACAAGTTCATTTTAAAGTTGTGGATAAATTTTGAAAAATGAGTGACGAAGAAGATTGGGGTGAACCTTCATCTGATAAACCTTCATCTGATAAATCTTCATCTAATAAACCTACCAAAACGATAAAAACTAGTGCACGTGCTACAGCATCGAGCTCAAAAGCACCAAAACAAGCAAAAAAAAAAGGCGCTAGTACATCATCAACAGCGAAAGACTCAAGAACTAGTGAGAGTTCTCAAGATTCTCAAGGGAGAGCTAGATCAAGGTAAATATTGTCTAAAAAATTCTAAAAATGTTACATTTAATGTCTAAACTAACCCAAATTTGAGACAAAAATCAGAATATTGATGTTTAATGTACATGTAGTACCACCGTATGGAATTTTCGCCCATGTTTTAAATTTATCAGTGCTGTATGGATTACTTTCAAAATGTAACTGGTTACAGATTTCAGATTACTTGCTAAAAATTTTGTTTAGATTACAGATTACTTTAATTTTTTTCAAAAAAGTAATCGATTACAGATTACAAGTAATCTGTAATCTAGATTACGAGGATTACTGCCCTTTTTATATTACAGAAAACGTGTAAAATATCGTCTTGAAAAAATTTGAAGTCTAAATTTTGAGAATTCTCGAGAAAGCTTTTTAAAATTTTGATAAATTTAGTACACCAAAAGGCTAAAAATTGTAATTTTTAGAGAAAATAGTCCAGATTTTTCGAAAATTCACTAAAATTTTGATAAATTTTGTAATCTAGTAATCCAAAATCTCAGATTACTTGGATTACAAAACCCCTTTTCAGTCAGATTACAGATTACAGATTACTTGAGTTTTTTCAAAAATGTAATCGATTACTGATTACAGATTACACGAGTCTCTGTAATGATTACAATCTAGATTACAAGTAATCAGATTATCATACAGCACTGAAATTTATACAGTTAACTATTATTACACCTGCATTTTATTTATTTTTTAAAAGGGATGACCGGGATCCAGATAGAGAATACAGGGAAAAACTCGCCAAAAAGGATCTGGAATCGTCAAAAATTGCTGCGATAGCAGCCAAGAAAAAGGTAAAAACACGTAAAATTAAGTTAATATGTACATAAGTACAATGAAGTAATAATTATATTTCTCAAATATTATGTATGATTTATTTTAATGTTTATCCTTTTTTTTTGTTTTTAAGGTCCAGGAATTCCTAAAGTTCCCGGGCACTAAAGGCTTCATCAAATTACAGGTCATGTCCACGCTGGCAAGGAAAAAGTGGATTGAGGGAAAAAACTTCTTATTTTGCGATGAAGATCCGGATGAAAACCCGTTGCCTTCAAAACATGAAGTGGAAGAAGTGATACGAGAATCTATGAAGAAAGGATTTGAGAAGATGCGGAAATCGCCGTCACCATCATCATCTAAGAGCAGCCCTCTTGCTGTGAGTACACTGTTTTCTTGAAGTGAATACAGTATTTATATGATAACTAATTTTTAGATGATTACCTATTTTTTTTTGGCACTAGGGCCTTTTTAGCAGCCCGAAGAGGCGACCAACGGAGGGAGTGGAGCAAGGATGCGAAGTATGTAAAGTAGTTGAACATCCTGATGAAAATACGGATTTAATTCTATGTTCTCATATGGACGAAGAAGCCGAGGAAGATTGTCGAAGTGAGTTATGTGTAATAGTACTTTGAATAAATTTCTAATTTCTAAATAATATGTAATTTTAATTTGAAACTAAAAATACTAATTGGTAATAACTACCAATAATTTTTTTAATTTACAGATGGAATACATGCTAGCTGTATGGGGTTTATGGAGACAAGCCCTCAGTCTTTAGCTTTGATGCCAGACTGGCATTGCGTCCTCCACAGAAGAATAGAAAAAGACCGAGCTTCTAAATCATCTGGACGGTCAAAAAGTGATCAATCTCGAAAGGAGAAAGTCACCAAAGCGAAGTCAAGGAGCAAAGATGGAGAAAAGGATAAAGGGAAGAGTAAAAAAAAATCTTAGTACAACTTGTATGTTTTAAAATATTGTGTTTGGTTTTCGACAGTTAAATTATACCACGTTATATCATTTATGTCAACTCCACCGCATTTATTTTTTACAAGAAAATTAAACAGATTAACAGGAGTTAATTTTTATTTTTATTTAAATCATACCAATTCATCATAAAACAACGTTTCACCTTTTAACTAAAAATAAGCATCAATTTCAAGGAAGTTTACCAGTTAAGTAGTATAAATAAACAAGTTAACATAGTATAAATATTGCACCTTTTAACTACTCATATTATCTAGGTTCAAATTTTACGCACAAAATCGAACTTTATAGTGAATACTAATTTTTACAACGAAAACATAGTGCATGTATTAAAATATTTTTATTTTCCAATTAACCATCTAAAATGCATCGATATTTTTAATGTTTCTTCCATAATTAGTTCACAATTTGCTAACCACTCACTCATCATCGTCAAAATTGATTGATGGAAATAATCTTTCATACTCACACTCTTGAATCTGTAGTAATTCCTCATCAACCAACTCTTCGAAGTCCTTCAAATTTTCCATGTCTGTCAGTGTCTTAAATTTCTTAGTATATTCATACAGGAAAGGTTCACTTAAATATGACAATTTTATTTTTATGTCACGTTTAATTTCTGCTTGTGTCCGTTTGTCAATAAGAGTCAAATCTGAATTAATAGTCTGTAATTTACATGGTTTTCCGTTCAAAAATTCAGTGTAAAATATTTTTCTATTATTTTTACAAATGTCAGGAAACTTTAGAAGTAGGTCTGATGTCTGAATGTCACAGTCATTGGCAAGATATTTAATGGATGTAACATTTTCATCAAAAATACCCGACTTCCTAATTACTTGTCTGAATTCTGAAATTTCATTCTGTAGATCGACTCTTCTAGTTCTTGATTCTTCGTGCTTGATTCTATACTTCTCAAAAACATCTTTCTTGATTTCCTCTAAAACTTGAAGTGCCTCTGAAATTTCCATCCATTTTTTACCCGTTGGTACACTGATCCTCGCCATCCATCGCTTCATTATTTTGTTACGAATTTCCAACTATTAAAAAAAACATCAAATTAGAACACGTCAAAATCCAACAAAATTGTACAAATACAAATTATTTGAACACAGCATAGAATTAAAATGTATCATGTACATGTACTGTGTAATACGTATATGTATGTATACATAAATATGTGTATAATTTATAGAATTGTATAAGCATACTTACTTGGAAGTCATACCCTTCACCAAACATAGCATTAATTCGACGGACTGACTGTTGAGTTAAAAAAACTTTCTCTTTTCCCTGAACGGAGAGGCAGTAGAAAATGTCATTTGCGTTGATTACCTGAAAGAATTTGACATATTATCATCAACAGATATTACATGTTTAATTGGTTTGCCCCGGCATTAAAATAACATGTTTGTCTTGCCTTTTGTCTACTGAATAAATCACTTACCCTGTATTTTTGATGATTAAACCCGAATAGAAGAACCGCAAGTTTTTCCCGACAAGCCAAAGCCACCGTCGGATTACATTGTCGGATGGCGGCACGAAAAAGAAAAAGGGGATACAGTATAGAAAATACACATACAGATGCAACATGGATATTCAAGTTTTTTGATCCTTCAATCCAGGCATGAAATTTTTCTGATGACAGCTCTGATGATTTTTCCTGTTTCATGTACGAAAATACCAGCTCATCAACGAGGGAATCCATTAAGATCTACAGCATTTACATAAATTATTATATTCTTCAATCTTTTGGTATATACAAAATGCGCATGAAGTTTCAAAATTTGAGCTGTTTAAAGTTTTACCCGCATTATTTGCCATGATTTATGATGATCATGGCCTTTTCGCACGTAATCCATTGCGCTCGGTGTCTTGAAATTACACAAATTAGCAATCGCCTTGATGTAGCAATTAAAATAAATATTTAAAATGCTTCTCACAAATAAAATTTCATAGTGGCCATTCCCTACGAATAAAAGAAATACATCATACACTATACTTTTTTAAAACAATCATGTCAAGAGAGCAAAAATTAACCCAGTTTTTCAAATTTAAAATTCAACACAAAATTTAATTCCTAGACACTTTTTCTCACCTGGGCGAACCACGATACCTGGAAATTTTTGAATAAATTGTTTTTTACTGGTCACGTGTCCCTCAAATCTGTCCGTTTCACAGCTGTGTACAATTTTTCCTTTTTTTGCCATCACAGTTGTTTTGCATATTTCACAAATGTAACTATCTCGCAAAAGATTCAAAACGATGGAATATGGGAACCCGTCGCCTACAAATATAAATTATATTAAAAATGAGTACAACAATAACCCCGAAACGGGAACAAAATGAATTATAATATTATGATATTACAATATTATATTTCATGTTTTATGAATAATTTTTAAACATACACACAACGACGAACCAATGTCTTTTTTTATCACTAATCGAGCTTTCTTTTACAAGGTGCTCCAGTACTGTTGAAATATTTGCATAAGTATTGGGATTTACAAGAACAACTGGCATGTCATGAACTTTGACCTCCGCTCCCTTCTGGCGGACTTTGGTATACTCCAGACCAATTCCATTATTTTCGATTGGCTTGGAAGTAGAAGTTGAAGGACTTGGGTTACTTTCCATCAGCAGTTCATCTTCGATTTTTGTAATTCTCTCTTGGACAAAGGAGTGGCGAAACTTTGCGATTTTAGTGGTATTTTGTTCATCAAATTCCTCCAGCTTAGCCAGCAAAGACTTTCTTTCCTCATTTGATAGATTGTAGGGATTAATATTGGGATATTTCAACTTTTCTCTCTGAAATTGTGTTGGAACCATTGATGTGAATGCACAAATGGATGTGACCACACTCACAGCTTGACGAGCACCGAAAGAAACTCGATGATGTCTACCTATCACCTACAAATAAATACAAGCATCAAAAACTAATGTTTTAGACGTTCAAATGTATGATATTACGCATGACCAAAAGGATTATGAAATTTGAAAGACAAGTTTTATTTATTTTGTTTTATAACTTGCTTGCTGGTTATCAAACGCGATGACCAAGTCCGTCCCCCTGGGGAATTTTGTCCGAGTAGAAGAAAGAGCTGAAATTGCCCTAACGACCGTTTTGCATCCTCCAGCTCCTTGAAATTTTCCAAAAATATTGGTAGCGATTTCTGACCCAGAGTAGTAGTACAAAATTAAATTTTCAACAAGAGCATGGTTTGATACATAGCGACGGTTTTGAGCTTTGAGTATGCAGTCAAGTGCTTTTACTAAACACGATCTTTGTCTTGAAACCTCGTCTGAATCTTTTGAGCTACAAATTATTCATTATCTTCAATTACAACACTACCAATCTAGAAATTTATTATATATATGTATATGTACATCTGTTACAGAACAAGTAACTTACTTTAGATTTACTATTCCATCCAAGAAATTCCTAAATACATCATTCATCGTATTCCATTCTTGAGTGTAGGATCCGATTTCAGCCAAACTTCTCTCGGTGGCTTTTGGATTTTTAGGTTTCATTGACTTGGAAATAGAAATACCAATTGCCTTTGCAAGAGCTGCTTCATCTTCTGTAGAGACATTTCCTTTGCGAATTTTGGAAATCAAAGATTTCACTGAAACGTAAAAATTACAATTTAATCAACACACATTTAAAAATAGGTTATAACTACTGGAGCATTCTTATATTTATTATTTCTTACATTGATTATTTCTTACATTAATTATTTCTTATTTAGTATTTCTTTTATTTATTATTTATTATTTATTATATTTATTATTTCTTAAAGATAACTTTACCTTCAGAGGAGCAGGATGAGCTAACATTTTCTATCTCCATAGAGTCGTCTTCATTTTGACTATTGTCACTATCACTGGATTCGTCTTCATCGTAAACTATTATGTTTCTATTTTTCATCTTTCCCTCAACAAATGCTATACATGCAGTGCATGTATATTGTTTTCTGTCCTTTTTTATTGTCACATAACTATTTTCAACCATGTAATCTAAGACATCTACTGCAACACTTTTTCTATTATGTAATAGATGTAAATCTTCAGATTCAATAAAATACATAACAATTGCTGTTTCATGGCAAGCAAGACAGCACTTTACAGAGTACGCCATTGTTGTAATTTAAATGGTACACCGTAACAGTATATTCCAAGAACACAGTACAAAAAGTAATTGTGAATTATTTTTGAAGCGGAGTGGTCAAAATGGCGAAGCAGACTAGGATGGTATTACATTTTAGTAAAAAATCAGCACGTATTTGCGTCATGCTAAACTATTATACATAAGCTATTGAGATTTTTTCAGACTCATCAGCATTTCTAGTGACCGAAACTTGATACTTCATACAATGTGTTTATTACATGTGTAATAAACACATGTATGGGGAGTGTTCTTCCCACATACATAAATAAATTCACAGACACAAACAAATACACAGACACAAACAAATGCATATGCACATACATATACCTGCATATTATACATTAAACGATTCTATGTAGACGTTCTACAATATTTGTCTGGAAATAGGCTCTCAGGGAGGTTAAAAATTGAAATAACCTCTCAGAGAGCTTATTCAACCTATTAGAAAATCAAAATTTTGAGAGGTTATACAACCTCCCAGAGAGGTGGAATAACCTCTCGGAGGTTATTTCACAGCGCGGGGAGCTTATATAACCTCTCAAAATTTTGAGTGTACATAACTACCCTTAGAAAAATAAAATTTTGAAATTTCCAATTTTACATGGATAGTACGTTACTAAAACACTAAATTGCAATTAAAATTTCATTTTCAATTATTTGCGTTAAAATAATATAGGCATTTTAAGTAACCCATCTTTTTGTAACTCTTGAACGCCATGGTAGAATTTTAATCGCCATGGTGATTTTGTGTGCCTTTCCGAGCTAATTCAGATGAGCCAATAAAATTTTTGTGCTGGTTAAGTATGTTTTGTGCCGGGCAAAAAAACTGGAAAATTTGAGAAAATTGCTAAACCACGCCCTTTTTCGGAGGTTATTTCAGCTCTTGGGGAGCTGAAATAACCTCGCAGAGGCTATTCAACCTCTTCAGGAGGTTATTTTTTCCATAACCTCCCCGCGCGCTTATTTAGCCTCTAGTCCTGGGACTGTATATGTTAATGTTGATTCGCTTTAGTCTAAAACATCATTTTCCAGACACAGATTACAGATTACAGATACACACGTAAGGAAAGGAATTCCACTGCTAGTACTGTTGTTATTATTATATGGTTTTACTGCATTTTGGCGTGAAAAAGTTTCTCTTGGGTGTCATCTGCTCCCTTTCCCGCAACATTGTTCTTGCCCATGTTCAGGATTACATGCCACACACCACATACCGACACAGACACAGGCACAGACAATACACTTGCAAACTACAACCGACACATTGTACATTGTACAATTAAAAAGAAGTGTGTCATTTCCCGTTTACAATGCCCCTTGTCCTTTTATATTTTACTAATCTAACCGGAAAGTCACGTCAACTACCCATAACGCGGAACACTCGTATTGTTCTTTAGCACGAAGGGCTCAAAGCCCAAAACAATTTATCCTACGAATATTACTTGTGCTCAAAATGGAGTGGAATTTAATTATTATGGATAAAAATTTCACGCCTTGAAAACTTAAAAATATAATCCCAAATACATGTAGTACAGCAAATGCGCAGCAATTTTTCCTTTAAATTTTAGAGTACACATCGTTGATTGTGGATTGTAGATTGTAGATAAAAACTTGTTAATAGATCTCGTTATGCTAAATTTGTTACAGTGCCTTTCGGATTTAGGATTTGTGTATCGTAATGCTGCTGCGATGAAATTCTTGGTAAACTTTCTGCTCCAAAATCCAAAATCCAAAATCCAATCCAATTGTGGTCTGTTTATGGTTTAGTCCTTTCACTTAATAAGACTGACAAACAATATTTTTTGTACTGCTTTAAAAGCAAAACAAGTGCACTATATTCGGTATTCAGACGTAACACATCATGTAATTTTAAACCCATTTGCAAAAGGAGTAAAAATATTCTTCGCAGTTATTGAAAACAGTTGGAAATTAGTTGTATGTATGCCTTGTCATAAACAAAATACCGTACTTCAAAAGTAGAAGAGTGTTAATTTCTTTGGAACACTTTGACTTTGGTAAAAAGTCAACCACAAACCAACAAACCACTGTCTAGACAGTATTTTTTTTCAAGTTCTCAATTAAACCAAAATCTCTTTACAGTAAAAGCTGTTTGCATAATAAAAGATAAGCGTCCCGTGCACTGATGTTTATTTAATGTGAATGTGGGACGATTTCACAGATGACGATTTTATATAGTCTGGCAAAGATTTGTAAAACATGTGGTACATTCTACGCCTACTTTTTTATGTTGTAAATTACAGTCGAACCGTTAATTATTACAACTTGTAATAATTAACAGTTCAATTGCAATAGAATCGATGAAAAGTTAAAACGTTAAAATGGATCAAGTCTGGAGTGATGACTGGAACTCGGTAATGAAAAATTGATGCTTGATGCAGTTTTCATCCTTATAATTTGATTCCAAGAAACCGGATTATAAAATGTTATGCACTATGTACTATGTACTACGTACTACGGATTATGAACTATGAGCGTAGAGTTTATTAACTATTCGTTATTCCTGGGATTTGGTACATACAAAAACAGAGAGAAAGAGTCCCACATCCTAAATCCTCGGAAAATCTTAAATGTTATTATAAATGTTTATCCAATTAGCGTTTCTCCCAGAATTACTCCTACGTTTCATGATAAATCTTTACTCTGTACAGTGTACAAGTGTCGTAAATAAATTTACATCTTTGATGCTACATAAATATATGTGTCACACAGCATCTTGTCATCTTTGAGGAATAAATTTGTTTCCTCCAGTTAAAGTAGTTGAAATATTCAGCATCAGTATTCAGCATTTGTAACTTACAGTTAAGCAAATAAATTCATGACAAATTTTCCTCCACATGGTAACTTTTTCATTTTTCATGTAAATGAGTTGATGGTACGTCATACTTTACATTTCTATAGATGTTAGTTAAATATTCTTTTAAAATACTTCTCAACAAAAATAGAAATAGACTTTCAAAGAAAAATTCCCTAACCTTTGTAAGCAGTAATAATACGGGGCTGTTGATTGTGTAAATCAATCTGTGGGTTGAAATACATAGGATTAGATTTTCAATTAATTTATTATTTGCTATTTGCTACCACAGGACTATCACCTTTGTCTTTTGTTTTTATTCAAAAATAATCATACTTGTAAACGGATTGAAATCTTTGTCATGATCATGGGTGACTGGATATTCTCTTTGGGAATATCCAGTCAGAGCTTTTCAGTTTCACTGGAGCAACCGCAAGTCGGAAGTCGGTTGATTCATAGATTTAACCGCGGCAATAGTCAATAAAAATGTTTACTTGAATTCGATTGAAATTTACCTGTTGTCTTTGCCTTTGTTCTATGTGTACTCATAAATGTACTTGGTAATTTTTGCGCTTTACCACATTCTCAATTCCTTCAGGAGGTGAAATAAAAACTACTGAAGAATAATATTGATGAATGATAAATCGTCATAAACTAGGTGAAGCTTCACAAAACTTAAAACTTTACAAGAGAAATCCCACAAGAGCTTGAACTTGGGTTCAAATTCCAAGTCTATTCGCAAAGGTTGATGCTCCCAATGGCGTAGGACTCTTGTACGCTGTACATTGTACGTAGAGTGTGGATTTCATTCTTTTAGCTGTGAATTGTGGATTGAGGATAGTACATAAAACAGAAGGAATAAAACAAAGGACTGGAAAAACAAAGGATTTTTTTCCTGAAAATTAATCAGCGATAATCAGGACTCTTGTGGAAATCTATTCCAAACTCCAAGGTTCTGACAAATAGATCGATAGATATAGATATAGTCATAGTCATAGTCATTGTACTTTTCGGCTCATGGACTTGTCGACTAATCTTCTGGGAGCTCCTTTTCCTAAAACAAACAACCGACTCTTTGATCTCTCCATTCTTTTCAATTCGAGACTCGAGCTAAAAGGTAAAACATTAAAGTGCACCATATTCAAGAGTTGTGGGAAAATTCCACATTTGTACATAAAGTATAAATGTCAATAGAAATTATATTATAGATGTTTAATTGATGCTCATTCGTTTTTATGGTGAATATCCATTTCCAATTTCCAGACATGCTCGTATTTGTAGTTGTATTTGTATTTGTATTTTTATCCATATGACGATGTTGAAAAATTAAATTTGATTAATTACCCAGGGACCAGTTTCACATACATAATAAATAATAAATAGTGAGCCATTTACATTTACAACATAGAGAGTTGATTACGATTCACAATGGCAATTTTCTTTGAATTTTGAATTCCAAATTCCAAAATTCCAGAATTCCATACATTCAGAAATTTCCTTTGACTATTGGTGTTGATGTTGAATCCAGTGACACGGAAACGAACACCTTGTAATTTTACCAAACAGCTCATAGACGTAGATGATAATTAAAGGAAAAAAGTTGGGCGTATTGTTGATCGCGTGGTATTGTTTTAAACGCCTAAATAATTTGAGCATAGAGCATAGAGTATAGAGTATACAGTGAAGCATCAAGTATGGTCATAATTTAAAATAATCAAACCATAGAACACACGTTCTCCGCTTTTGATTTTGAATTCATTCTTGACTATTTGATTGATGTTGATGATGCCGATTTGTTTTGACACCAATTTTCTATTTACATGATATTTGTAAATGAATGAAGAATAATGTATAACGAGAGATGAGAGAATTGATTCCTAGTTTGTATGGTATTCTGAGAATTTGTAATTCAAGTCCATGATACCTGAATCCTGAATCACAACAACTACGACATTTCTAAATAATCAAATGCCTGTTGCTTGAATCAACATACTAATAATAATAATATATTTTATATTACGCTCCTATTGTTTTTATGCTACGCTCCGCTTCTGCCTGTACGTTTTTTAAATTGGAGCACTTGTAGGTTGTAGGAGTAAAAATTTACATCACATCATATACGGTGCAAGAATCACGAATCAAGAATCTAGAATCATTCCTGTGCCCTTATCATTTTTTCAAGCTCAATAAGTCTGAAGTCTAAAGTATCTGTAGTGCTATCAAATTTCCTTCTCTTTAAAAACAACAAGTATTAAAAATCAATAGAATATTTTTGTTATGACTGTACAACAAGACAAGACAAAACAAGACTTGGTACACACCAAAGATTATTATGAATGAAATAAAAAGCATAAAAATTACATAACGTATTTATCGTGTTGGTGTCCTTGTGTATTGTGCTGTAGATTGTAGGATGTTTGATATATGAAACGAGTCGTTGGTAGTAGTCGTTGATAATAAGTTGGAGGATGTTTGGATGTTTGGATGTTTTTCCGATTTTTGGAGTCTGACTTCCCACTTATGTATCTACAATGTAAAATGTACATGGTACATTCCATGTAAAGTGAGAGAAGTATTTTACCTTTGAATTTTGATAGACTACCTACATATTACATTTCCTTTGCACATCCTTTTTATTATTCTTGGGTGCACACTGAGCACTGCAGACTGTGCTTACCGTTATTGCGTCTCGTTTTCATTTTATTTTTGTATTTTTATTTTTATTTTCCGCATCATCTGTATTGTTATTGTAAATATGTGTTGTTGTAAATTGTAAACTGTAAACTGCACCATGTACACTGTATACTGTGAACGCTTTAAAGTTGACAGATGACAGTGAAAAATTGCCTTAGTTTTTTCCGTTATATATGTTGATATTTCTTCGTTGTGCTCCTCTTCAGCCCAGCACAGGAGATGACGGAAAATGCAATCACATTTGTATGACAACAAGAGGAAAAAGACGATTGAATGAGGAAATCGCTCTGCTGCCTAGTGTCTATTTAGTGTCTAGTACTTACAAAGTTATAAATCTTTAGATTTTTTTAAAAGTTGTACAGAAAGAAGATGTAATGTGGGAAGGTGAATCATGTATCATGTGTAGTAGTTAAAATTTTATCCGTTTAAAGTCCTCAAGAAGTCACTGTACAATGTAGAAATATTTTGAAGCCAATTTTGTTCGTGTTAGACACTTTAATACGTCCTACGAGAAATTTAAACTAAAAGTCAGATGAAAAATTAATTTCTTTTATTAAACTTATTTGATTTAAACAATTCAGTTAAGCGTTAGGATTCAAAAAATAAAGGTGTCTTTTTGCATTTTATTATTCCTGTTAAGAGTTAAGACCGGGCGAGACCGGCAAGAGAAAGGTCAAGATTTTCTGCAATAGATATAGAAACAGATGAGGTAACACATGTTATAAACTTTAGTCAATATAAAAGACCAAGAACGTCATAGAGTTGTCAGCTGTCGTGCTTATAAATAACATCAAGCTTTATCAACTTTGAAACTCACAACCAGTACCCAGCTCAGCAGGACACCCCACATGAATAAAAAGAGTTGAATAGAAAAGTGTCTTGATTCTTGATCCTTGATGCATTTTCACTCTACCTCATTTCATTCTAAATTCTACATTCTACAGCCTATCCTATGTTTAGAGTTTTGACTCCCTCACTTTTTCTTTTGCAGCTTCAGTTCTTCCGTTCTTCTTTCTATTTTTCATTCCAAATTTGGAAAGTAAGATGAATCGGAAACGGTGAGGAAATAGAGTAGCATACAAAATACAAAGAAAGGGAAGGAGGAAAGTGGCCTTGTACAGATATTATCAGATTAAATACACATGGTGCGTTGTCCTTTTTCTTTTCTTGACTGTTGTACTTGGTACGATACTGACTGAGGCGTTCTTCCTTACTCCATAAAGCAAAGGAACACACAACAATAATAAAGAACTACACGTACATTTTCATTTCCTCATCTCAACTCTCAAAGTTTCCTCCTGTCGTGGAACCTACATTTTTCATTTTGGACAATTCTACGTCTAGCATCCAGAATCCAGAATCCAGAATCCAGAATCCAGAATCCAGAGTCTAGATTCCAGAGTCTAGAGTCTAGAGTCTAGAGCTTTCATTTTTATTTCTATTTCTATTTGTCATTCGTGTTGTGTTGTCTTCACAAGAAGTGCTGGAGTTTACAACGCAAAAGTTTTTAACTTGAGAACTCAAGTCAAGCTATATGTGTGTGAGACATTGTCACATGAAATAAACAAAACATATAATATGAAATATAATACATAATAGAGGCATAATATACAACTGGGCTGTCTTTGGAATCCGCTTCCCACTTTACTTTTGATTTTTTATATACAACTTTGAACAATCCAACGGCCCAGGTTCTGGTTTTCTTGAGTTAGGAAAGGTTGCTGGGTGTTGAATGTTGGATAGTGGATGCTGGATGTCTGCGGTCTGAGAAACTCTAGCTTTTTTGCATTTCCGTCTTGCCTCCTTAAAATTCCAAACTCCAAATTCCAGTTCAAAACACTTTCTGTGAATTTTGTACAAGTTGATTTACAACTTTGTAAACGGAATTTGGATGACGTCTGAAAACTGAAGACTGGAAACTAAGAAGTGAATAGTTTGCTTGACAAACTAATCAGCTGATTAGTTACTTGGTATGCTCAACAAAGGTGAGAGTGTAAAACTTTGGAATAAAAATCATCTAGTATATTGATGAAGGAAAAGAACTTTTAAATGTTGAGTGAGGACCTTTGAAGCTTAAGCCTGGAGCCTGGAGGCTGGAGCCTGGAAATAATGAACAAGATTATCCCATGTAATTTCACTTTAAAGGATCAGTTGCTTTTGAACTTGTTTATAGTTTCAAAAGTGTTCTTTTGAGTTGTAGAAAAATTTTAGTAGCAGGGTAAACGCTAATGCCGCGCAATGCCAATGTGCAAACTACGTCATGATTCAGGATGCATTTTGCATTATGCACATCATTCATACTTTCACGAGTTTTTCCAGCTCCATTTTGCCTAGTAAACTCTTCCGACTCCCAACTAATCCATGCCAAGCATCAAAGAACATCAAGTGCATTTATTTACTCGGAAAATTATATGATGTGTACCATACATCATACATCATATATCATATACCATCCGTATATTCAAGTCCAAGTGAACTTGTGAAGAATTCATTTTCGTCACAGATCACAGGTACATGATGCAAAAACCTGAAGAATGCCTTGTTTAAAAAAATAATGTGGGAAAAAGTTTTTGAACATTTTTGAAAACCTCCTTTGAAACTTGTGTTACATTTTGCTCCCACTCAAAACATGTCTTTTTCACCTTGTTTTTAGATTTTCCTTATTTATTTAGCTTAGGAATGGAAAGTTGGAAGGCGCTTTTCAAAGACGTTTGTACATGCCCGTCACAGGCTTGCGACTTTGGGCTTTGGGTGAAAAACATAGAACACGTAAACGAATTTGGTATTGTGTACCTTTGACATATTGCTGGATTAAGTGTCTCATTTCCTGTATAAATCCTCTTTACAGTAAAAACTAGGACAAGCTGATTAATTAAAACTCCATATTTCCTGCTGTTGTTGTCGTTGTCGTTGTTGTTTTTGGTAGGTAGTAAAATCCTACTAAACGGCGTGAGCAACTGTCCGTTGACAATCAAAACTACACTTTACTCATGCATTGTACGTAATGTGTTAGCGCTTGTGTGTATGTGTGTGTGTGTGTGTGGCGGAGTGGCGAAAGATTTATGGCAAAGATTAAGCGATTGCTGGCACCCTTATTTTTGCAAAACATCGATTTGGTTCTTGATGTTATATGTCATA
>JAQGBH010003826.1:0-18635 GCA_034698265.1 Sminthurinus aureus
CAGAGTAATAGCCATTAAAGCTAGATCCTGACGTACGGAATGACGCCATCGGATACGGATTTTATAGAAGGTAGATATTTACAATCTGCAAAGACCACATTTTGTTTACATAAAATAACTATCTAATAGGAAACTCACTTTCCACTGGTTCATAATGAAGACGACGGACTATACTAGTAACACAACGTTTTGCATCATCTTTTTTAGACATAAATTCACAAAAACCTTGGCCAGCTTTTGCAATTCTTTCTAAATTTCGGGTTCCCAAAGTTAAGCCATCCCCAACAGCAACTGTAAAAACTCTGAAACTACCCGCATGCCTTGTGACTAGATCTAGAACTTGCTCAAATTTTTCCATCTAAATAAATATAATGAAAAAGTAAAAAAAAAATAAAGGGCAACATTGTAAAACTTGAACTCGTTTTTTTAAATTTATGTATATAACATGTAAAAAAATAAAACACAAGCAATCATAATTTGATTTAAACTTACATGGCCATCACTGATTATAACAATATTTAAATGTTTATTTTCTGTTAAATTCGTAGAGAATATTAAACTGTTCAGCGCTTCAAGCAAATGGTTATTTCCAAAGGTTGGACTAGCATCTAAAATGTTAAATTATAAAATATAAATACATATAAATAAACGAAAAGCTAGTTTTTAGTATATGTATCATGTATCACCTTTTCATATTGTCATGATACAAATTCTCATTGGAAATATAAAAGGATGTATTTTGAACAATAATTATTAAGTACTTTCAAGAAAAACTAGAGCTTGTTCTAAATTCTCGGCTTCACATTTTTTGCTGTGTTTAAAAAATAGTTCATGAGTACTTCCATAGCCAATAACATTAAACATGTTGGATTTTGATAAACTTCTTAACATGGTCTGTAAAGCACAACAAAGTAAAAGTTATCATATTATGATAAATAATAAGTAATAAAAAATTATAATCAAATTCAAAAGCCAAAAAACTTGTCTATAGGCTCTATTCATGATTTTATATTGTTTGTAAATGATAAATAAAAGGGTACCTCTAATGCTATTTTTGCTAGTTGCATCGATTTTCCTAACATAGATCCACTTTGATCAAGAAAGAACCTAAAAAAATTATTAATAATGACATGAACTGAATATAGTAAAGGAAGCTAAACCAGAAAATACATTTTTATACAGTAATATACACGTTTTATTGAATACATATAGTATATAGTACATAGTAAACATGAACCTTTATCTGAAAATATGAATATGCAATAAAGTGCATATGGCCGTAGGGTAAGAATCTGATGGACTTACACAACTTCATGATTATCATTTGATTGTACTGCATCCAAATTATTACTAGATCCACGTTCTATTTCTGAGTCTAAAACTAAAGACAGCATGGCAATAGATTGTCCTCGATATGTCTAAAGATACATATATATTATAAAAAGACGTTAGTTTTGACTGTTGATAAAAGATAAAAGAAGAAGCAACCTTTATATTATATGAATCACCTGATATAGTATCTTTAGTTTCAAGGGAATCACAATTTATAATTATCATTTATAGTGATAGTAAATATTAGCTTGCTAAAACTTACAGATATTATAAGAGTTGGATCTTTATACGTCAAACACATGGATACCGGAACTATTGCAATTTCCAAATTATTGACTACTACAGACTTTAGGGAAGAAATAGTCAAAAGAGTATATGGATACCAATTACGTTTAGAATATGCATCTGTCTCTGTTCGATTCTGTACTCGTTTCCATTTAACTTCTGCAGGTAAGAACTTAAAATTACATAAATACTGCTGGAATATTCGTAACATCACATTCACCGGATAGTCGTAATACCTGTACATTCAAAGCAACAAGAAAGAAATTTAAAATTGAGTGCTGGATGCTGGCAAATGGACATAACACTGCTTTATAATTTATAATGTATATAAAAATAAAACTTGGATGACTCAATACAAATAGCCAGTCATTTGATAGTAAACATATAAAACAGTGAGTATCATCATGATTATTATTGTTATTACATGGAATATTCTTCATTAACAATCTTATGAGTATGTATGACGTCAATGTCAATGTGAACTTTGCGCTCTGGGCCATAATTTGGAAAAAATATACTAGGAATGCATAATAATTTATTGTAGCCATTATTGTTATGATTTTCATCTTTTATTCCACTCAATTCACTGACAAATCCAATCCTTATTTGAATTACATTAGCTGCTTGCACCATTCCTATACGAATCTACAAAAATAGTAAAAAAAAAGTAAACTCTGTAAAATCTACAAAACACAACACATAATCCTTTCAATTGTTAAATAGCTATGAATTTATCATTTAATTTACCTTTAAGAAATCTTTTTTAGACGCATCTACTGAATCTGCATGGCCAGCTTGTTCATAGCTCTGAGACGATACATAATCCTTTTTTAATATCTTCAGAACCTTTTGATTAAAAAAATAAAATATAATAGCAGGTTGTGTGCTTATTTCCTGCTCTACAATTTTAAATGATTTTACAGGTATTGTTGTAATTTTCTATAAACAAACAAAAAACACTAACCTTATACGGTTCATTATCCCGTGAACCAAGTTTTGGATCATAAACTTTGAACTAAACCAAACAGAATCATTTTAATTAGTTAATAATTTTCATTTTAATATCATTCATAAAAACATATTATTATGATAACATTCCAGTAGCAGACTTGATTTGATGCAATATAAAATATAACACATACATAATAAATCAATGAGATGATAATAAAGTACTTACTTCAAATCTATAAACTCCCATTCGTTCATCCACAGGTAGAATATAGTACAATTCTCTTTTCATTCCTTCATCACGTTGTTCATAAATCTGAGACACTTGGCAGTCAAACCCACTGTCAATAACGGTTCCACAAACACCAACACCCCGACAAGCAACAGGACGAGGAATTTTGAATGTTTTAATACTACTACTAGTTGTTTCTCCAACTACTTCAACTTCATCTTTATCTAGAGGTAAACGTCGATCGTAATAAACCAAACCACAGGGTGTATTGAAATCTGTTCCGAATTTGTTTCTCCACTGTTTATCGTCACTAATTGGAGCCATCTAAAAACAAAAATGTCCATTATTGTACAGTAACTAAAACAAACAGAATTGTGTTCAAAACTATTTTTAATAATAATAATTGTTATTCATGACCATTTTTTGTACTTTAATAAAAAATTTCTTGCCTTAAAACTTAAAACCTCGGAACAGTATAAAGTATAAGAAAGTTTTGTCACTTGTCAACGTTTGACAGTTGACAGTCAAAATTTTAAATATTTCTCTCGTTCCTTCTGAGTTTATCTTGAAACTAACGTTGATAAAAGTCACAAATCACTTCCACTGTGACTTAGCTACATGATTCCAAAATATCACTACAAAAAATAAATAAAATTCGGAAATCGGAAAATCGATTTATTTTTGCTTTTTTTTTCATACACAACAGAAAAAAAATTTAAACGTTTTGGAATACAAAAAACTTTTAGAGTGCAAGTCAAAACATGTGTAAAAAAAAATAAAAACTAGACGTACTTGAAAACGTCGAGTTTGAAATTCATTGTGATTTTTGACGATTGACGATTGTCGTTAATTATTTTAATTATTATAAATATCATTAGTGTTTTTAAGCAACGATAGACAGAAATTTAATCAATACAAAATGTCCAAGAAGAAAGGTGATACTGAGGTGGCTGTTTTGGAGTATTTGACAGCACAAAATCGTCCATTTAATGTGACTGATATTGTCAACAATCTTCACAATGAACATGGAAAAGCTGCTGTCCAAAAAGGTTTGGACAGTTTGGTTGAGGTAAACATATCTAATAATAAAAATTGTTATGATGTTAAAGACAATAATATCTAATTTTATTTAACAACATTCAATTTTCGCATATATGTCATAATATGTATTATGTAGCCGTATTCTCATATGTTTTAATGTATTTTTTTTTTCATTTTTTACGCTTTGAATTTTGAACAGGAAGGAAAAGTTGTGGAGAAAACTTATGGAAAGCAAAAAGTTTATCTGGTGAACCAAAATGATTTACAGGAAGCAAGCTCAGAGGAGTTGCAAGTTATGCAAAATAAAATTGAAGAACTGGAGAATCATATTAAAGAAGCAGACACTAGTGTGAAGGAAGGTCAAACTCAGCTAAAGACACTTTTGACTTCTTTAACAACTGAAGAAGCTCGAGAACAAGTGTTACAAGTAAGTATAAACTACAACTTTACTGTAAACTGTAATATTGAGAAATTTCTATTACATATCAACATAGTAATTTTTTTTATCAATAATTATAAATTGCATGTCCATGTAATAATTATTATTATAATAAAAATGGTAGCAATCTCTTTTTTACTGAGTGAGTATAACCTATTATAACATTATTTTAAAAAAAAAACTATAGTTGAGAAAGGAAGTTGAGGAACTTCAAACGAGACATAAGGCGCTATCTGAAAATACAGTCAAGGTTGATGCTAAGGAAAGGGCTGAGATGAGAAAGAAAAGGGAACGGGTTATCAGTGAATGGAGAACAAGAAAACGAAGGTGTATGGATATGTTAGCAACCATTTTGGAAGCATCTACACAGAAAAAACAAGATGTATTTGAAGAGATTGGAGTGGAGACGGATGAAGATGTTCAAGCTGTTCTACCAACTTTGTAATTCAACTCTATTAGCTAAAACTAACATGAAAAAGACAAGGTATTTAGTATTTTATACTAACTAACTACAAGAAGCCATATTTATTATTTATTAATACAGTATTCATATATAGGACATTGTTACAGAAATAGTATATTCATAATCCATAATCATAATATATGATTTTATTATTAAGTATTAACTATTACACTATTATCAATGCACATCATATTTACCTTCTATAGCCTTATTATTCTAATCTCTAATCTTCTATTATTATGTTTTGTACTGTATTGTACGTTTACGCATTTTCGTGTCTTTTACAAAATGAATTTTTAATGTAGTTCCTACTATTTGATTCCAATTTTTTCACTTTGTTATACTTACATGATGTAATATATGTAATAATATTATTACGTATTATTATTATCAGTTGTTATTTACACACCATATTGATTTATTACTACTGTTTTTTACTATCAATTTTAATATAGCAAGAATGATATTTACTAGTATATAACATGACATACGACCTTATTCATAAAACATGAAATACAAAATAAGATGATTGATTATTGTACAATAAACAATAAACTGGATATAATATTATGCAGAACTATCTGTACTTTATATACTTTATAATTTCAACCAAACAAGCATAAATACATTTATAATTTTTATTGAAGACAAAGTAAAAAATGTTAGAGATTCTATTTTCATGCTCGTGAGGAAAAGTTTAAACATCAAAAACTAGTAATTATATTTTTTCCCCTTGTACATCTTACATTTATACTCTGGTATTTGCTTTTTAACATGACACAAAAAGCTTGAAAATTCAGTCAACGGTTAGCTTAGAGCAGGTAAAATGCATTTTACACTTTACATTTAAGTAAAATTACAATAATAAAATGAAGTAGGCACAGCACAGTAAATAATAGTATGAAACAAAAAACAAACTCAACGATTTGTACAGTGATACCAAAAATTCAGGATAAAAATTTATTCTTTTACAGCAAGTAATACAGCATTGTAATAGTAGTTGTAGTCAGTGTATTATCAATACAAATTAATTAATATGATTGATATATGGATATCTAATATACGATATTATATAATGTACTTGAAGCTGTTGACAGTAAATTTATTCAAATTAGAATGAGCATCATATTTCTGTTCATTTTTCATCGAATTGATATAATCAGCACTATGTTTTAACAATTTGATTCTTTAGTGAGTAGGATTTTAAATTATTTAAAAAGATTTAAGTGAGTATGAGTTTTTTCTAAGGAAGTCAATGAATTATTTCAGTAGTTTATGATAGTTTTCTCAGGTATAACTTATTTAGTCCTTCTTTTATTAGAAACTTTTATTGAAACTCCAAGTCTTGGACGTCTTGTTGTCAACAGATTTCGACGTGAGGGCTGTAACCACAAAAAGAGTAGAAAAAAGAATTAGAATTTTATACAGAATTAAAAGTGTTTATTATTATGAACCATAAACTGTTGGTTTGCAACCAATAATATATAATATATGTTATGTCATATGCAGTTTATGACCATGTAAAATACATTTAAATGCTGTATGAAATTTATACACATACCCTTTTGTTGTTGAAGCTGTTTGGTGAGGTAAAAGTGGGAGAAAGTTGTAAATTCGTACAGTTGTTTTTACTACAAGCAGGACTGGTGTTGAAGTTGATCAAGTCATTTGTGTAATTGGAGTTGATGAATCCTGTCAGTTTTGGTCGGTTGATATCTGCAGAAGGAGAAGACTTTCCTTTACCTCTTAATTCAGGTGGCTTATATGTACCGGTTGCTAATTTATAACAAACTCCTTTCCAAACACCTCCACTTTTTCCACCCCCTGATCCTGGAGGACCACCAGATTTTTTACCTCCTCGACCTTTTTTACCACTACTCTTCTTTTTACTACTACTTGCTTTCCCTCCAGAATGTTTAGATTTTGGACGTCTTTTCCCACTACCAGAAGATTTGGATACTTTCCTCTTTTTCCCTGCACTGGACTTTGATTTGGATTTCTTGTGTCCTCCACTACTTTTCTTTTTACGTTGAGGTCTGGATTTTGATTTTGATCCGGATTTTTTCTTCTGATGTCCTCCAGATTTAGATTTAGATCTTGATTTGGAATGACTCTTTTTACTTCCACCTGCAGATTTGGATGCTCTTCGTTTTTTACCCCCACTGGATTTTCGTTTTGAACTGCTTCCAGTACCACAACCAGCTCCACCAGAAGATTTTGATGATGATCTTGTCTTGGAATGATGTTTTCCAATACTCTTCTTCTTTTTAGGCCGAGACATTTTTTTGGATTTTGACATTGAATGAGAATGTTTAGCTTTAGGTTTCGATTTGGAATGGGATTTTGGTCTGGAATGATGACGCTTTTTACTTCCACCGGTACTGGATTTAGATCTGGATGTTGATCGTTTGCTTGGAGCTCCTCCTCCTCCAGTACAAACACAATGTACCATGGATTTACTCTTGCTTTTCTTGGCACCACCACTACCACCACCAGATTTTGAATGAGACTTTTTCTTTGGCCTTGATTTTGAATGTGATTTCTTTGGTTTTGATTTTGGTCTAGATTGTGATTTCTTTTTATGTCCTCCAGGTGATTTTGATGGTTTCCTTTTCTTTGAACTCGTTTTATGTTTAGCACCTCCTGGTCCACAGGATGAACTACTACTACTTTTCTTACTTCCGGAGGATTTTGATTTACTCTTAGATGACCGTCTATGAGTACTTTTCGTCTTTTTAGATCTGGATTTATGCGATTTTGGTTTTGACTTCGATCTAGACTTTGGTTTCGGCTTGGACCTGGATTTTGGCTTCGATTTGGACCTTGAATGATGCTTCTTTTTACTGCTACCACCACTAGATTTAGACCGAGATTTCTTTGGTCTTGATTTGGAGTGAGATTTCTTTGGTCTTGATTTGGAATGAGATTTCTTTGGTCTTGATTTTGAGCGAGATTTCTTTGGTTTAGAATGGGATTTCTTTTTATGTCCACCAGGTGATTTTGATGGTTTTCTTTTCTTCCCACCTCCTAGACTACTAGGTTTTCCACAAGCTCCTCCAAGTCCATGTGATTTTGATACCCCTCGCTTTTTACTGCCACCAGAAGACTTCTTTTTAGGTCGAGATTTTGATTTGGAATGACTTTTAGACTTTGGGTTTTTCTTGTGTCCAGTACTAGATTTTGATTTAGATTTTCTTTTCTTCATTCCACTTGATTTGGAACTCCCACCTGATGACTTGGACCTTGAAATTTTCTTAGTCCCACTACTTTTTCTTTTTGGGCGAGAATGTTTCTTGGTTCCCTTGGATTTTGAGTTTGTTTTCTTTTTTTTCAAAGATGGACTTCCACTTGGGGATGATTTCTTTTTCCCTTCTGAACTTCCGGAACAAGATCCTGATGATGAAGGTGTTTCCGTCGTTGAACTTCCTCCTCCACAACCACCCCCTCCTCCTCCACTTTTCCCACCTGAACTACTACCACCACTTCCTCCTGAACCACCTTTTGACCCTGTACTACTTGATCCCCCTCCACCACCCCCAGAAGGCAAACCAGGAATGCCTGGACAATCTCCATAGGGTCTTGGGACATCACTAAACCAAATGAAAAGAATATTTCGTAGATTTTACTACTTCTATAATGTGTGAAAAGTTATTTATTACACAAGTACATTATGTTGAACAATATATATATTATATATAATCCTTTTGGCATTAGATATATTTGATCATACCGATGCTGGTAGTACTGTCTTGTCCTGCGAGAAATTCGCTCAAATTCTTCCTCATCTATTACAAATCAAAAATATACATTTTTTATATTGGTTTGTGTGAAGTTGACAAAAGACACATAAATCAAGTACCTATATTTGAGCGGATAGTGAAAAATGAAATACAACAATTTGGAATCTCACCCATGATGTTGATACTTAAATTGTTTAATTCTTCACAGGTATTATATTATTATATGATTGCAATTATTATTATGAAAAGACTGTAAAATGACCACAAAATGATATCTGCTATTTTATACGCTAGCAGAGATAATTGACGTCCACTGTTTATCCATGGACTGCTAAATTGTAACTGAAGATTGAAGGTCTTTGAAATCCATTGAAATCTATTCAAATTTCTTATAAAAGTTATATGGTATATAGTTTAAATACATTGTCTGGATATATATATATATATAGAAAGGAGAAAGGAGAACGGAAAGATCAAAAAATGTAGCTTTTCCCGAACGAGAAATACTATTATATTAGTTATAACAGTGCCAAATAGTAACCATCACAACCAAAAATCCTAAATTATAATGCAAATCACATATTATATATTATATACACACACACATCAGAAAAAATTACAATTTACACGCTCCAGTGCCGTAAGATTTTTCGGATTTCGGACAATCAATGAATTCTGAATTCTGTGTACACATGAAAGTAAAAAGACGAAAATCAGTTTGCTATCAACTGTATACACTATACATAACTCCAGGTTAGGAATGCTATAATTTTAACACATGACATGCATATAATTTATTTATATAACTGATATAATGAATAATGAATCAATACCAAACATCAAAAATTACATTAACAATAGACAATAAACTTCTTTTGAATATCAGTTACAAGTTACAAGACTAACACAAATAATCAAACATCACAATAATATATTATTACAACATGTTGCACAGTAAAATAAAAAATATTCAATCTATTGAAAAAAAACATAAACGGAAATCAAGGACAAGTCTAAATTAGTTTAAAAACTGGTAATTTAAAACACATAATGTATGATAAAACAACATTGGAAGGTAAAAGTAATAGTATATATATAGGTATAAAATGTTAATAAAAAATACTTAATTAGTTTAAAAATTCAACCAAACATGACATGCATCGTAACACGTTTAGTGTTCCTTGTATTACATATTACAGTAAAAAAAAAAGGTTCAGAGGGCCTGTGTTATATAACAGTGTCTATGTATATTACATATTATGCTTAGTGATACTACTTATACATGGATACTAAAAATAAAAAATAAACATGCAGTTACTAAAATCGTGAATTACACACCGTCAAAGCACGTAAGATAAACAAAGTATAGAGAGAGATACTTATTCATAATTAATCAGTGTTATCCTAGAGTATTGAAAATAAAAAATATAATGTACGAAATCGATTATATTTTATACATGGCGAAAAACGTAATTACTATCAAAATTAAATCATAAAAACTAACCAAAAAATGCAGTACAAAAATAACTACATAAACATTTTATTGTATGCTGCATCGGCTATTGTCCTCGGTGACATCTTCCAAGTCATTTTTGTCACAAATGGACAATGTAGATTTCCTAAAAAAAACAAAAAGAGCATAATACGATATCACAACATATTATAATACTGTATCATTCAAATAAACTTTAATGAATCCATAAACCAGAAATCACATAATTTACAAAAAATGCTATGTTAGATAACTTTTGTAATACAGTAATAAAAAATATAACATAAAAGTATTACATAGAGTCAGTAATACATCCCCATTTCCTGGTTTTCCATAATGCGTTTTTCTGTGAAGGAGAATCAAAAAAATAAAGTCATTTTTTAGCAACCATTCAACTCACCATACGTTTAAAATAATCAATGTTACTTATCTAAACTTGATACAAATTACAATTATTAATCATTTTTTATATTTTAAAACAAATAAATTTTTTGTTATACCTCACAAAATTCAATAATAGAAAAGGGAATTTTATCTTTAACTATCTCTGATGAGACAAAAGTTACGGGACCACCATGTTCAACAGAAACGCCGTAAAATATTTTGCCCTCCGGCTTTACCATAAATCCAACAATTTTCGGTGCAACATTATCCTCCTCCGTCTGCAACAATACACAAAACACAATAAAGAGAGTTTAATGAATGATGTATTATGTATTATTATATAGACAAGAAAGTTCATTAAGAATTCGGAATAACATAATTTTTCCCTTGAATAAAAAGTACTTGAAAAATGTACCTCAATAATACTAACTGTCTTCATCGTCTCAATCTTTTGTTTTTCCTTCATGGAAATACGACCGCTTCTACGTTTAATCTTTGAGACGAGCAAACTGTTTTCCTTCACGGTTAATGGTTTGCGTCCTCTTTTCTTCTTAATTGTTGTGGCTGGGGTGTGGAACGGAGTCTCTACAATTTCCTATGACACAAATAAAAATGACAAGTTCTTGTATTTTTGCACTGATTACTGATGTGATGGTTAAATATTTAAATATTTAATAGTCTTTTTAATTTTTGGTAATTATTATTGAATTGACAGTGAATATCGTAGTTTGACTTTTGACCCTTACCTGCTTCACTGGATTTGTCCCTGGAGTTCCCATTGAGGCTCTTGATCGTGTTATACGTCCTTGAAATTTATCCATTTTAACTTTTACGTAGAATATGGAATCGTATTTACTCTATAATTGGAATCACTTAAAATGAAATTAAAAATTAAACTAAATGGAAAATTAATGAATAAAACGGGATAACGGCTCAAATTATGTATTCGAAATGCTGTTATGGCGGTCACAGAAAAGACCATAAGTTTTTCATTTTTCAATGAACATCCATATGTACATAATATATAGGTATTTTTATATGCAAAAAAATCAGTAAAAATGTTTCAAAAATAATTAAAATCACGACATATTATATTTTAATTCATCAATATGTAGTTGTGTTTTTTCATAGCATACAATATAATACACAGTCCTTTCAAACTCCAAACGAATTGCTTATGTTGCATAATAATAATGTATTAATTTGTTTCACATTATAATAATATGTTGTATACTTGCGAAAAAAAAAAACTAGTCTCTCTGCGAACGTGGTATAAATAGTACAAGTACCTGTATAAAGCTTTTTTCGTTAATGAGAAAAGGACACAATTATTAAATATAATAAATAAATACATATAACTTCTAACCGAATGTTTATCCTACATCGCATCAATGACCATAATATATATATATATTATATACTTTGAGCTAAAAAACGAAGTATAAGGGCAGTCAAATAAAAAAAAGAACAAAAACCTACACTATAATATTATACAATATACATGCTGTAGTTTTTTTGTATCAAAAACAAAAAAAGTTATTTTGATTTTTCCCTATTAATAAAATTATGATAATAATAATTCATAATAACATTAACATAATGTATAATATTTTCCGTCTTTCAATATTTATAATACATAATATTATTATCTTGCGTATCTATCAAATCTGCAAAATTGAATCAAACTCTTGGAATAAAGGTGCTGCAGTTGGTTCATACTCAACACTAAATACCCAATACATGGAATATGTGACAATCAAGGCTTCATAGAAGTTTGGGACAGACGTAACTCTTTTATGATCACAATAAAGTGTAATCCGACAATTGCTGCTTCCCAATTCACCTGAGAGGATATAATTTATAAGAAAAAATAATCAAGTGATTAATTACATATACTTTGATAATAATAAAATGATGGAATATGTCATAAATTTATACGTACCACAAATATCAATTGAAGGAAATTGTCCTCTAAATCCTGCTTCACCCTGTAAGCAAACACAAGTATATTATGTATAATAATTATTTGATACAGATTGTCTACTACTTCTAGTTTTGACCACTTTCCAAACAACAAATACGTAAAATTTTAATCAAATTATAAATAAACAAAGAGTAAAAGGAAAAACTAACTTTTGTCTTATCTCTGCACTTAAATAAAGTTCCATTAAGTCGGCTACCACATTTTGAAAATCCAAAAGTAAGAGCTAGAATGTCGTGGAAGAGCTCTGGAAAACAAAAGACATCATAAATCAAAACAGTACATTAACTTTAAATTTTGGAAATTCATCAATACCCCCCCAAAACTCATGACAAAAATAACAAGAAAAAAACACTAGTATTTCTTTGTAATTTGTAATACCGTCGTTGTAACCTATTGCTTTCATCTTTTCTACAGCATTGTCAAGACATTGTTCACCAGTTGGAGTTCCATTTATATAGTTTTTACGGTGTTCTTGCAGCGTTTGGTTAAACCTTTCTCGCAATTTCACATCAAAATGACTCAAATCTATTAATTTTAAGCGTTCAAATTCTTTTTTAATCTGCAATACAGAAAGTTAAAAACGTATCATAATATTATGCATACTTTTTGGTAAGAAATAATTACTACAACTGAAAACAATAGAACTATAATATTATTATACATTATACTATATAATTTTTGTATGATTAATAATAGGTAATAGGGATATAAAACTTACAATACGGTAGTTTTTGAGAGCAGGGAAAACTCGTAAAACATCTGGGGCAAGTGCACCACTTTGAATCTGTCTCATTCTAAAAGAAAATGAAGCTTCCATACTTTTCAGTAACATCTCAAGACTTGGATTATCCTTCTGTAACTCGGCATGCATTAGTTCACATTCCTTTGTAATCCGTTGTGTCTACAAAGAATAAAATAAAAAACCATACATTCGTTTATCCTTTTGTTTCATTAAATAATGAGTAATATTATTACTACACGAAAAGTCGTTCAAAGTTCAAACTTCAAAATCAAATTATATTCTATAATCTATTAGAAACTAAAATATCACACATCAAGCACATTTTATAGATAATAGATAATATAAAATACACAGTAGAAGTAAAATGGAATGAAGAATACGGTATTATTATGTACAAAATTTACCTCAGTTTCCAGTGTTTCAGCTTGGTTTTGAATTTCCTTTTGACTTTTATTATTGATATTATTTTGAACGGTATTTGATAATCGACGTCTTTTGCTTTCTGAAATTGAGGTTGTAGATTTGGATGGTCTTTTTCTCACTGTTTTTGTATTACCATTAAAACTACCACTATTTGACGATGCTGTTACTTTACCTTGAACACTTTTATTTTTATTTTTGATAGTTTGTTGTAATTTCCCATTAACATTCAATCCTCCATTTTTCTTTAGAGTACTACTAATATTACTATTACTATATTTTCGAACATGTGGTAAAATTTTCTTTGAATTTCTGACAGGAAGTGATTCTTTTGGAGTTTTAAGTTTCACTTTCAATTTATCTTGCATGGTTTTTTTCTTTGGTGGTGTAGGTACGATTAAGGATCGATTTTTATCATTAGCCTTTTTAATACTTGGGGAAACATTTTCATCCATACTGGATCCATATGCTGGAGAAGAAGAACATGATGATGATGAAATGGATGGTGCTGAAGATAATGAATGGGACGGTGAGTTAACATTTCCATTTCTTTCCTCACTGTTGTCTATTGATTGTTGTACTCCAGGTGTTGTTGACCATCCTATTTTTTCTGTAGCTGCAGTAGCTGGTTGTTGAAACTTTTTCTTAAGTCTTTCAATCGTTTCTGCTAATTTTCTGTCATTATCACTTAATGTTTTATTTGTTTTAGAATTGCTAACTGTAGTAATATTATTATTCCATTGAAATTTGGCTTTGGGTACAGCAAATGTAGAAGTTTTAGTTGATTCCATTACTACTGCTGTTCGTGAAGGTGAAACTGATGGAACTGTTTGGATTGGAGTTGATTGTGGTGATTCAAGCTCTGTTTCTTCTGGTTCCATATCTATGTGTAGAAAATAAATTTGAATTATATTGAAACAAGCAAAACATGGTATTATATAATATAATACTCTAATATACTGTATTATATGTATTGAGTATTGATTATAGTTGTTTGCTATTTCATACATTCAACAGCATAAAACATAAAGTAAAAGTATCATCTTGTTTCTATTTTTAGCTTTAGCTACTTTTTAAACTCAATATTATAAGCAATAGCAAATAATAATTATTTTTTTAGAAATATATGAATTGAACTAAGCACTTACCAATATCCATAATAGAAGAATCATCATCTCCACCCGAATCTGAAATGGGTAGTTCCTTACTGAATGAACTATTAATTAGGGTATCTCCTAAAACCCGTGGAATACTATTATAAAATTTTTGTTCTTCTACAAAAGTAAAATACGCTTCTTCTTGTACTAATGTCGGATAGCCGGATACAGGATGAAAAAATAAATGCATTTCTAAATCTTTATCAAGAATTGCCTTTTTACACGTAACACAAATCCACGGTTCTACTACTGATAATTCATTTTGTGAATTAGAGTGACTATTCTCTTCACCATTTACTTCTTTATCATTTGAAAATGTCAAAATAGAGGATTTGTTTTCTTCATTACTTTCTTTTTCATTGGCATTTTTTAAATTAGAAAAATTTCTGTTGTCGTCACTAGATGTGTTTTTTAAATCTGGTAATTCAAGTTCAATGTCTGGAAACCGGTTATCGATGGGGCTTGGATTATTAAATTTATCAAGACAATATTCTGAACACAAGTCCAATTCTAGATTCGGAACATGAATTAAAGGTGTTGGTGATGATGTTGGAGAATTAAGATTAAGAACTTCTAAATCAAGATCTTCTGATGGATCCGTAACAGGAATTAAAGGTGGTGATGATGATGTTGGAGAATCAAGTTCTTCTAAATCAAGAACTGCTGGAGTAGAAGGAATTAGTCCAAGTGCAAGAAGAGCCAATCTTTTGTCTTGTTTCTTTTCATCAATACACACTGTTTCATTTTCATCACCAGGCCACAAATTATCATCAAAACTTTTACTCTGCACACTAAAAAAACCTACATTTATCTCTGCACTGCTAGGCAAATAATCCAAATCACAAATGGAATTTTCAGAGGTTTTAACATCATCGTCCAAAAATGCAGTAGCAGCCGATAACGATGATGATGCTGATGAATCTTCTGATTGTTTTTCATTTGATAATGAAGTTGGAACAGGACAAAATAATTCTTGCTGTTGAACATCTCCATTTTTTCCATCACATAATATGCTGTCCAGTAGAGTAGGATCTTGACAACATTCCTGGATAAACTCTGCAAATGCTTCGAGGTTTTTTTTAAATGTCTCAGTCATAATTCTGTTCAAATGAAGTTAAATTTTAATCAAAAAATTATTATTCATACATGATACATGACAAGCAGAAAATATATTATATTATAACAAAAAAGTATTGGTTATATTGCCTGCTTTTTACTTGATATTTGATAGGTGATAAATTATCACTGATAATGTATAATGTATATGATATAACAATGTATAAAATAATATTGAATATTATAAAAAGAAACTACTTACGTAATTGTGTTCGTTGGCTGAGGCTTCTGTGTGTATTGTGTATTGCATAATCTTAATCAGTTCTGGACAAAATGGTTTTAAAACAACAACAAACACAGGACTTGTACTATCAAAAACTATAAATTCCTATGCATTTTTAATATCCAGACAAACTTCCTATTAACAATAATTAACAATAATTACATCACTCTGTATTTAGTATTTAAATAACAAAAGAAGGAGTAGACATCACACGAGACACTTTCTTTTGTTGACTGAAATCGGTTATATAAAAAAAATTTGTACAACTTTTTTTTCGTCGCCATTCACCCCAGTCAAGTTTATCTCCATGTTTTTTTACTATAATAAAATATTTTATATTTAGGTAAATGGGGCCTAAAAAATGTATTTAAAAAAACAAACCAGCTTATGGAATGTAGCACTAAATATTCTAATTTCTAATACTATATTATTATGTGCTGTGACATTTGACATTATAAAGTGACTCATATTTATGTAAATCATGCAGTTTGCTATACGTGTGATATGTCTAGCATTCACAATGTATAAAAGTATTTTTTCCGTACTTTATTAGCATTCTCGGACGACTGAATATTCGATGATGTGACTTGAACGACATAATGATTTGCATAATATAATAATAATAATTATTCATATTTATAATTCCAATACATCGATGTTTCTCTCTATTTTTGCAAACGTTTTTGTTTTGGTCCCTGTCGTTGCCTCATTTTACCCCTCAACACTCAATATACAATCCTTAAAAACTTTAAGCACTTGCCCATTTTGCCCAAATAAGTTAAACTAACTAATTCTGAGTATGTTATAGTTTTTTTTTGACAAATGAAACAGTATAAGTGAAATTTGATGTTTTTTCAGTTTATAGCTTATAAGTTATAAGATTTACAAAATTTCCTTCTATATTCTATATTCTACACAATGCGAGTCTAGAGTCTATGGACGTGTAACTTACGTCAAAAGAATTTTCATTTGGTTATTTAGCAAGAAATGAAAAATTCCGTTGTATTTTGAGTTTTGAATGCATGAATAATAATAATAAATAATAATTATTATTGTAATTCTCAAAGTTGGAACATGGTATTAGTCACACGAATGCGAAAGATGAAGCATAAAATAATGTGCTTATGTGGATTTTCTGAAAATCCTTCTTTTTCTTTAGTTTTGATACAGCATCCCACAGACGAAATGCTACTTATTTTTAGCTAGTGTAGTGCTCGAAATTGGAATAAAATGGGACAAAATATAAACTATAGTACGTATGAAAATGAAAAAAAAAACAACACAGCTGTATGTAGTATGTACAATGTACAATGTACAAATAGGAATGCAAAATCTTACGATTTATTCAATAAAGTCAAAACCATCTTGATAGGAGTTTCAAGATATCACCTACAAATCCATCATCACTTGTCATTTCAACTTCATCTGGTTCCCTTTCTACAACAGGCATCACTGGCTCAAGTTTTGGGATGACATGCGAGGGTGGGGTTGAAATTGTTGGAATTATTGGAAGATTTGAGGGTGGTTGGCTCAACATTTTAATTTCAGTACATCTGTTGACAACTCTTAATGTTTTTGAACTCCCTGATGAGAAAAGGTTGGCAATAAGCAGAATAGCTATCATTAGCGAAAGAATACCAAAAACGGAGAGTGAAACATCCAAAATAAAATCTAGCATTTTTTGTGCCCTGATCATCGTCTGGCTATTCTTTTCGGCGATAGTTTGTAGACTTTTGCTTACAATAAGACGACCATTGTTTTCCCATTTAACAGGTTTAGGTTTTTCCGTTCCAATGGAATTGCTAATGAGGGCACAAGAGGATGATGAGGAACTACCAGCACTGATACTACTATCTTTCTCAGGATCGAATATCGAAAAAAGTTGATTCTTTACTTCATTTGTCATAAATTTATTTTGAGGTGGATCTCTATTCCTCTTATTGCTCCATTTTAAAATTTCTATTTCCTTCACCTTGTCAAGTAGTTCAACAGGTACTGATTTTTTTACATTTTGTTTTTGCTTCCAGTTTCGGATTAGCAGGGGAAATAAGTCAGTGGGTTTCCTGTTGTAGCATGAAGATGATGTTGAACAGATTTCATCAGTGGCATTACTAGTAGTAGGAACACTAATAAGGCTCGGCGAGTTTTCATAGGCTGATTTTTTCCGCGAAGTTGAGACTGCTTCACGATCATGCTCCATAATATCAACGGGATTTTCTTCCTTTTTACTTTGGCTATGGTAACTGGTAACCACCGTTTAACAATAGCATTTTACCATTTAAATTTGATGATTGCTGATGAATATAATATGCAATATTCTTTCTACTGCACGTATTTTGTACAAATGGGCTTTAGTCCTTCGTGGAGAGCCTGAGTAAACTTTTCTACAAATAATTTGATGTAAAAAATAGAAAATCAAAGAGAACTCAATAACTCATAATGCTAATGGTTTTTGAGGTGTACAGGGTCAACTGACACTAATAAAAGTTTACTCACAGGCCAGGCCTTCGTCATTAGTCTCTTGTGTTTTCGGTTTTCGTTGTACCATTTTTAGACACAAGAGGGGTACACCCGATGAAATGTAAAAACCATTGTAAACGTTACATTTCAATGTAAATGTAAATTTTTCTGTTCTAT
>JAQGBH010003827.1:0-18635 GCA_034698265.1 Sminthurinus aureus
GACTTAAAATGTGCACAGACGGACAGACAGACAGACAGACACGACGATTCCAATACTCTGCTTCGCATCGTAAAAAGTAAAAAACAAACAAAAAGTCTCTAGTCTCTAGTCTCTAGTCTGCAGTATAACATGAAAAGCACGAAGCATGAAGAGACATGGACAAAGAAATGGAGAAAGATAAGTTGGCTTGTAAAAACATGGAAACTTTGATGATTGACCATATACTGATATAATATAATACATGCAGTTGGATAGATTGACGGAAAATCAAGGAAGTGCACTCAGACCCACGATGGGACGAGTGAAATAGACGTGAGTATCATGTGAATATTGGAAGATGTAAGATGATCCAATTGAAAAGTTGGAGAAAGTACATGTATTTAAACAGGAGAAAATTGAATTGAGCTCGAATAGTCGAACAGTCAAAGAGGATGAGATGACAGTCAGAGTGACAATGATAGGAGAAGGAATGGAGTGGATGGGAGGAGAAGGAGCACAAAGTGTTATATTGTAAATTGGTAGTATGTATGTGTAATTCTCCGTGTCAAATGTAGTTTAAACTTGATTGCCAATATCATTGTCGTCCGTATCGGGATTGGTACGATAATAGTCCAAGCTCTAGAGGGCCAGCAGAATTGCACTTCATTTAGTTGTCTCGCCATTTGGTTGCTCACAACCACGACGGAGGAGAAAAAACGAGACGTGGAGTGAGAATGCAAGCGAGTATGAAAATGAGTCTGTGCTCTGTGTCTCCGTCTAAAACCCAATCTGAATCCAGAATCCAGAATCTAGAATCTAGACTCTAGAATTTGGAGTCTGAAATCTGGAAACTGGAATCTACTGTAAACGGTGACTCAAATCTCAAGTCTCAAGTCTCAAGTATGGTGACACGCAGAGAATCATGTAGAAAATTGTGTGCGCGGTATTCCATGCCAATCCCGTTCCATGCTTCATGTTCATGTTCAATGTTCATGCTGTGCTCTGGTACAGCATATGTGGCATGCTGTGAAAGAAAGATGGAAAGAGGAAAGAAAGTGAGAGAAAGAATGACTCTGGCATCCTCACTAAAATTCCCTCAGTCCTCAGTTCTCCGTTTCCCAGCTGATTCATTCTGATCGGTACATTCTTTCATTCCCTCTCCGTGTACATAGTTGCCCTCAGTTTTCCCCAGTTTTGGTGTTTTTTGGTGAAAATTGTGCTTCATTATTTAACCATCTCCTTAATTTCCCTCCGTTTACTGCCCCACGGCCATTTTATTGTGATTCGGGTTCTGGTTCTGATTGTTTCCACATCCCCGCGTTTGGTAAATATTGATACTCAACCCTCAATACTCAATACCATTCCGCAAGATAATTTCAAGAACTCTGATTTTTTAAACACTGATAATTCTTAAAAAATTAAAATTAAAATTATGAGTGAAAAAATAAATGTTTATTTTTTATATAATACAAAACACAAATAATACCTGTGGAAAAATATTTACCACACCAATGAATTCTAAATGGTTCACTTGTACATTTAAACAAATGTGGTAAACTACAGTAAAACAGAATTTTAGCATAAAAAGTAAACGTGATAGTAAAAGGAAAAATTATATATTCTAATTTATTACGCTTCAAAAAATAAAGTAGCGCAGACGAAGGAACTGGAGTGGATAAAGGAAAACAAGAAGGAGGGATTTTTACAAAGAGTAATAACAGTGATGATGATGTGTAATGTGTAATGTTGATGGTGCTGGTTGCTGGTTCATGGTGCTCCGTAAAATTTAAAATGTAGAAAAAGGAAGAACCTCAGAACCTGAGTTTAATGATGACATTATGCAAATTTATCCGCCTGGGAACGTCTTTATAGATTATAGATGGTTTTTTGAAGGGCAGAAGGGCATTCTAAATTCGAAATTGTGAATTCTAAATTCTGAATTCCAAAACCGAGTTCCCTGTGTGTGTGTTCCTGTGCTAAAGACTTAAAAAGGAGTAGACAAGACATAGAACATAGAACATAGAGATATTTGTACAGGATGTGATCGATCGACGGAAGAGTAAGATTTTCATCCTCTTTTCTTTCGTATCTTGTGTGAAGCTTCTGTGTTCTTCTTCTGCTCTGCTCTGCTCCTTGGTTTGGTTTGGTTTGGAGATGTGAGATTGAAGACGAAAGACATTGTCACATCCGAGCCCTAACACGAACACTAACACTAACAGGCTTTCGTCCAATAAAATAAGTGTACATACTACATACATCTCACGTACAATCATTACACAAGTCTGATCCTGTACGATTTAGTACCGTCTTTACCTCTTTACTCTTACTGTGATTCCCTCTCCTGACAAAGATAAATTTTCTAACTTTCTACTACCAACTATAAACATTCCGAATTTCCGAGTGAATGAAAGTCTCACGTATTTTCTCTATTACGCCACCAAAAGTCAAGAGTCAGTGCTGGTTGCTTGATTCTGGATTCTGGATTCTATATTCAGATTCTAAATTCCATACACACTTTAAAACTATAAAACTATACTAAAAGTCAAAGCACATTTAAAAGTGTAAAAGTAATATCATGTGTAATTTAAAGTGATTTAGCGAGCTAATCTCCGTGCAGTGCAGTGCAGTGTGCATACATTTATATTTATATTATATTGGATGTATTTTAAATTCGGAAATGGTCCAGAAATAAAATACTTATTTACGTATTTCCTGAACGCTGGACGTAAATCACAAGAGCTTGGATTTATATAATATAATATTATAGATATTTTGATTACGAGTTTAATTAAAACCTACAGGATGAAAAAGAAACGTGTGTAAATAATTTATTATGATTTATTAAGAGTGAAACGACAAGTAACAAGGATATGAATCAAAATAATAATAATAAAAGTGGTTTACCCAGCGAGTGATGAGTGGAAAAGGAAAGGAGGGCTAACAAAATGCTTTGGAAAAGTGGAGTGTTTCAAAATCGCATGAATGAGCACTTTACAAGTTTAATGTATCTATTGCACTAATAAGCGCCAGGCTTAGGTTTCAAGGTTTACGCACCATACATTATACAGTATAAAAGGTCAAAGGATGAGTGATAGTCAGGATAAGTTGACTTCATCATCATCCATCGATGGTCAAAGTCAAAGTCAAAGTGGAGCTAATCCGCATCCAAGCACAATGTCAATGGAGACAGGATCAAAAGACCTTGGCCAAGCGGAAGCGCAACAGAAACAGAAGCCTAAAACGAAAGTAAAACCCAAAACGAAAACGACAACGACAACGAGTCACTGGCTTCCATCCTCATCCTTCTCTGGAGAGAAAGAAAGGGAAAGATTCACACCCACACTTTCCGTCCTACCAGTGATACAAAGTGTTGACCTGGAAATGGAACGGGAATATGATTCACCCAGTTCTCTGATCCATCGAGATTTGATGACAGGAGTAACAGTGTCAGTGTCTCCTTCTTCTCCTTTAAAAATGAGTGACAGTGAGGCCAGCGGATCTGGATCTGGATCTAGATCTGGAGCTCCTGAGAAAAGAATGGAACAAGATGTAGTCAAAAGTACAAGTAATAATAATAATAATAATACGAGTGCAAGTACAAGTAAAAGACAAGGAAAGTTTCTCTTAAACTTCCTTAACTCTTCTCCTACTCAGAGAGAGGATTGTTCAAACCTGGGAAAACCAAAGAGTCCATCAGCATCAACGTCAACTTGTCTGTCTCCCGTTCAAACTGGGGCTGGAACTGGAACCGGAACCGGAACCGGGCGAAGTCTCTGTGGTGTAGAGCGGGTGGAAGAGGAGGATTGTGATGTCGGAGGGGAATTAGTAGTGAGAAGCCGGACATCAAGTGGTCGGAGTGGTAGTGCTGGCACACTATCAACTCCTGAATCTTGTTCTGTTGCTGGCACAGGCACAGGCGGTGGAAGTGGAAGTGGGAATGAAATCGGAAATGCTGGTTCTGTTTCAAATTCAAATTCAAAATTAAATCTAAATCTAACCCACGGATCCGGTTTCCCCGCACGAAAACGAGCCTCCCTTCACTACGCACACGGACGAAAATTGACAAGGCGAAGTTCCTTCCTCGTGGATACTGCTTGTTCTCAAGCCTTAAGTCAACATCACACTCACATTTTCCAAAAACCGACTGAACCCGTCGTCCCAGTTGTGGTACAAACCAGGAGATGCTCCTTAACGCTGCCCTATCCCAACCTCTACGGTTCTTGGCAAGCTTCAGCTTACCCTCCAATTCCAATTCCAACCTCCACACTTGTTGTCAAATGCTCCAGTAATGAGTCAACAACGACAATGACAAATGCACATCCACACCAACATCCACGTCCTTTATTAAAAAGGATATCGGTGGCTCAGTTTCCTCCGTCTGATCTTCCCCATCTTGACGTTCAACATAACTCAGGCTGGGCTCGTCCATCGTCCAGCCAAAGTCAAAAACAAAGTCAACGTCAACATTTATATCAAAATCAAAATACCGGATCCGATGAAAAAATGTCAACGGTTGATGCACTCCAATCTCCTTCATTAGAACTAGAACTTGATCAGAAGGAACCAAATTCCTCTCCCAGACCTTCCCTCATTTATTCACAAATTCCCACTCAATTCCAGTCTCAGTCCCAATCGCAGTCTCACTCTCACGCTCATGCTGTTCAAATGCAGGTATTGGATGAGCCTTATTTACTTGCTATTCATTTACAGAAAGTGCCGATGAAGGACTTTGGGAGTGAAGTTCGAGCTACACTAGACATTGCACATTTCCTCAACGAGGTAAACGTATGGGAATCAAAAACACTTTGAATCTTCATTTTAATTTTTTAGTTCAATTTTCCTCTCTCAAATCTCAAATCAAAGGTTCAACCTGTAGAATCTAGCATGTTTGTTTTTGTATTTATTTTTAATCATCCTTTTTCATTTGCCAATTTCCAGGCCGTCCTTCTTCTAGACATTCACGAGATATCTTTGGAAGGGGTAGTGGATTTGATGTTGATTCGGCTATTTCGTGTGGCCGAAGAACCTCACTGCACGATGGATGAGGCCAAATCAGCATTATTTGCCCATGATTCTGGTGAGTTTATTTTCCATATGCCGTATTCTCTATACCCTATACCATGTGCTACAGAATTGTTTTCCCTTTTCCCGTTTAAAGTACTTAAAACTGCTAATAGTATTTTAATTCACTAAAAAAAGACACGAGAAGAGACGAGTGAGTAGCGATAAAAAGGGACAGAACAGTTGACAGTTGACAGTACATATAAAGACAACTCAAAGTAAAAGTAAAAGTAGAGAAAAGGAAAAACCATAGTTTGAACAATTAAATGAGGAGAAGACTCTGGATTCTGGATTTACGAGGAGACTTGTAAACAAATTAACTTGTTAATGTATTGATATTGATAATGATAAGGGGATGATTCACAATTCACGTGTTAATCCAGAATCTGCATACGCAAATACAAATATATGAAATGACGTTGTTGATGCTCCACATTCCATTTCATATTCCTCGTGATTCGTTCTACGTGCTATGTCCAATGTAGAATGTGAATTTTACATACTATACATGCACGTAGACAATTGAATGAAGTTCCAGTTTCTAAGAAGTTTGACGGTGATTATGACGAGAAGTGGTGGAGGAGCGGTTGAAGAGAATGACAATGACAATGAGAATGAAGATGAACAATGTACATGTGGAATGTAGACGTAAACGTAATCATATTTATCGCATGCAACTCCGACTACGAATACGACAAAGACTTTCAGCCACAATACAGTTTAATACAAGATGAGAGATGAATGAGTGACAGAGAGAGAGAGACTGGGACAAAAAGGGAATGAGAATGAGAATGACAAGAATCAAGAATCAAGTCCCATCCAACATCCAAGTTTTACACAAACAGTTCTCTGTAATAAGTTAAAAGGAGGTTCTTTAGAAGAGAAGAATGAAACTTGTTTCTTTGTCTTCCCATTTTCATCATCTTTTCAATAGGCGCAGTTAGCTGAGGAAATGTGTCATGTAGAATATAGAATGTAGAACGTATAATGTGGAACAAAGTGGAAAGAGTAATAAGTAATAACTGTAGTGATTGAAATAGAAACGGAAATAGAAATTGGCAAAGACAATTCTTCCTCCACAGATTCGTGGTAGAAGGAAAAAGACTAAGGAACCAGAATCAGAAACTGAGCTATTTATCCCTACTCTAAACTCTACACTCTAAATAATGTACACAACGTCCGGACTCCAAACTCCAAACTCCGGACAGAAATGAGAGTGAATGAATGCTTCATACTTGGTATGAGAAATTGTCATCCGAGTCTTGAGTGTTGGGTGCTGGGTGCTGAGGTAGAGAGATGCAGCACGTAATAGTAATGCAGTAGCTAGTAACTGCACAGAGGAGTAGGTGACACGACGAAGAGTGATATACACATCACAGAGAAGCGCAAGAATCTTCGGATGAAATCGGATGGCCTCTAATCCGATCGATAGTACGATAATATACAAACAAAATACGTTTTCTCAGTAAAACAGGATTCCTCCTTCAAGTTCAATGGAAGCGGCGAATGGTAAATGGTAAACATCCACGTACAAATACAAACACAAACACTCACCGTCCCTCTCATTTTCTAATGTACAAGGCACAGAAATTTATAACTCGTTTTCATCACATTTCATCTAAAAACTAAATGATGGTAATGTAAAAACTACTCGTTTCATCACCTCCCTCTACAACACCAGATTCTAGATTCTAGATTCTAGACTCTAGGCCTTGAGATGCGTTGGGTGTTTGTGGATAGTAAATATGGACCACAGGAATGGAGGTTGTGATTGCAGAATAAAGAATATAGAACAAAGTGTGCTATACTTTGTAATTGTGCTTGAATCTTGAATGTATGTAGTTCAGGTGCAATCCAATCCACTCCAAGATCTGAGAAAGGAGTCTGTCTGTCTTGCTGTCTGTATGTCTGGCTGTCTTCTGTCATTCTCTTTGTCATCTCTTTCTGCAAAAAAATAATAGTTGTTCCCTTTGTCTTCCCTTCATGTCCTTTGGGTTTTCTCTTTCTCCTTTTCTTTGTCACTTGCGTTTTCATCTTCCTTGTCATTCTTGTTGTCAACTACTTTCTGCTACTTTTTTAAAAGATCAGAAGAGAGACTACAATGAGGATGAACATGAAGATGAAGTCAAAGACACGGGCAATGAAAATAACTATGGCTACGATGAACCAGCAAAAGACAAAGAGAAAAAACAGGACAGAGGCTGCAAAAAAGCCAAACCAAACCAAACTCAAAAGAACCAGAGTTTTCACATTTATACAAATAAACATTTTTTACATTTCCTCTTTCATCTTGTTCCTTGTTCCTTTGCTTTACTTTAATTTTTCAACGTCACGAGCTACAGTCTTCCAAATTTCAACCAACAAAATCCGAAATTCGTCCGTAGGTTTGTACAAATTATCCATGTTTAGGGATTTAAACAAAATAAAACGTTTTGTACACGGTACATTACACACTTTACAGTTTGAATTTTGCCGAGGAATTCTATGTAGTCAACTGTAACAAATGTCAAATGAGCAAGAAAACTCAAAAGGTCAAGCGTCAAGTACATAAATCATCAAAATGGAACGAGAGCGGAAGTGGAATTGACTGTAAATTTTTCCAGTTGAAAATATTTATTCACTTAGCTAAATGAAAATCCTCTCATCTTCCCATCATTTTATTGCTAGAGGTGAATTTAATAAAGTGGTTTTGATTCGGATGAGATTTGTGTAATATTTAACGTAAAATGAATTATGAAATTAATATTTTATCCTGTGAGAAAATGTAATAAAGTCTTTCAATCTCAAGAGCAAGATTTGTTTATACAGTGATATATATTGACAGAGTCGGGTTATTCAGACACAAAATGTAGAACTTTATTCAGAGCAAAATGTAGAAGTGACCTCGCAGGTCAAAGACAAGAAGATAAGTGACACAATTAATAGCGTGTCATCCTAGTTGTGGAAATCCTTGTCCATATATTTAATAATAATAATAGTCCATAAGGTACTGGAGAATTCTCCAGTCACACTATCCAGAATCCGTGTTCTGCATTCCAATCCATAACAATAACAATAGTAGTGTAGAAGTATCCGTGGTAACAAGGCTCTATCAATATGCACAATAGGCAGTAAATTAGATATAAAAAGTATAATGTGATGCCTAGTTTTTGTGTTATTACGGGTATTTTCCTCCATCTAAGTATTTTCCCAGTGTAATGGACCTGTAAAAGTTGATAAATAAATAAATATACCTAGAATCTAGACTTTGTTAGTTATATGAAGAATAGAGGACTGAGAACTGAGGATGTTGGATGGTCCACCTTCTTATCATCATATTATATTATATTATGTCATCCGTGTGAAAGAAGTGAGAAAATGGAGAAATCTGTCTCTCTCTCTGTCTGGAGAAAGCTAGTGATATTTGTTCACAGACAAAGAATCCAATATCTAATCCAATTCAATTCAACCCAGTCCAATTCCAGTCCAAGCCTTTGCAAAGGACAGTACAGCACAGAAAAGTGCAGTGAGCAGTCAGAATTTACCGGCTGGTTTTGGTTTTTTTGCTGTCCTTCATTTCCCACCCTTTTCTCTTGCTCCCTTGCACACTATACATAATGTATCTAGTGTCTAGTGCCTATTTTATATGTTTTTATGTGTATGTGTGTATGTGTGTATGAGGTATGAGGTGATGTGGTATGTACTCAGATTTGTCATGATTTGAGCACTGGACTATTATTATCCTTTACAGTTGATCCTTGTAGGATCGTAAACGGTAAGCGGTAAATGGTAAATGGTAGATATGTATGTATTCACAGTAAAAAGTTTTTTATTGGGAAAGGAAAGAGAAAGTAAAAAGTCTCGTCGTCCTTGTAACTATGCTATAAAGGATACCGCCTAATAACTCGGACTATTTTGCGCTCCGTGTATTTTGAACATTTTAAAATTTGTTGCCACAAGATATTTTTTCTCGAAAGAGTGATTCATGAACTTTAATTGTGCAAAGTTTCAAATTTCAACTGTGTCCCGTTTCCAAATTACAGGAGATCAAAGTTAGAACCCATAAATTGTGCAATCCACTTTTGCTAAATTTTGCGGGTCAAAACATTTTCGTTTATCTGGGGTAGCCTGAAATCCAAAGGTTTTCCAAGGTTCATTCTAAACAAACATACATCAATGTCAGGAGAATCGAATAGCACCAAGTTTCAGTAAAATCGGTAACTCCTACTCAAAATGGCCCATCACTAAACATAGCCTGTCACTAAAAAGTTGTTTTCTGGAGTGTCATCTACAATTAGTACTCTAGCAGCCACAAAACACAAAGTACGTAGATAAGCTTATACTTGTTTTGAAGACCACAAATCAAGGCATTGTATTAGGGAGAAAGAATTTGCTGAAAATATGGCAGTGGCTATCAGTAGCGTTTTGAAAATACATGTCAAAAAATGTATCGACAAATGTCAAAGAAACTTTTCTTTGTTTAAGGCGCTGTGTATTTAAAAGTATGCAGCTCCCGGATTTTCAAATGGGGTTTTAATCATTGGCCAAACTTTTCTGCATTAGTTTATGCCCAAAAGCCCAAATTTATCCTGAGGCTTGTGAAAAAATTATCACTTTTTCAAAAAATGGATAAATTTCAACCCCGTTTTTCAGTGTATATTCCGAAGGGGCCAGTAAGGGCATACGTATGTTTTCAAAATCGGGCAAAGGTAAAATTAATTCTTCAGTTAATGAAATTTATGAATCCAGTAACGTTTCGGTTGCAACTTGCCTTGTTGCTGTTTCTCGTCCAAAAATGTAAAGAACCACCGTGAGACCAAAAACTCTCAAATTGAACCAAAATACATAAACCCACACAACTTTCTACCCCGACGTACAACACAAAAAGTGTTTGCACTTTTGGAAAGGCCATATCCATACCTTTTAATATTTATAGAGGATATTCAAATTTTTGAAAGGACGTAAGAAGAAATTCGGAAAACATTTGTTGAAAAACGTGGATTCGTGAAAATTAGGGGTCTTTGACAAAAGGTCAAATAAGTGGGTCACAGCGGGGTCCTGTGGGCAAACAAATATCAGTATGTATGAGTAAAAGTATGGGTTATAATTTGGTAAAACAATCATCTCAATCGCTTGTGTTTTAATAATTCTACAGTGATTTTACTGCCAGTCCGAGTTATTAGGCGGTATCCTTTACATATGATGTGATGGTGACGGTGAGCTTGATGACACTATATAAAAATTAAGCTTTTGTGAGTTGTGGATATTGGGCACACAATGTACCTTGTACCTGGTTCGTTGTACATTGGACATTGAACGTCTAGGATCTATGAGTATTATTATTTAGCCGGATAGAAGATAGAAGATGTATGAATGGCGACAGATAGTTTTGTATGTGGATCGATTCAAAACTAGATGCTGGAGTAGGCGAGTTTTCATGTGTGTGGGGAGGAAGATAGACGGTGAAAAAAGGGAGAGGAACAACTAGCTTGAAATAAGTAGGTCACGAGTTATTGCTTCGCTTAACAAATCATCCAACTTTTTACCCCGCTCACTGAACCATCCACATCTAGAACCAGAACCAAAACCAAAACCAAAACCAGAACCAGTCAGCCACCATCAAACAACAAACTTCTATCATCCATATTCCATATCTTTAGAGTACACATTTTCTCTTTATCTAATATATTTTATGGATATTGTTAGTCCAACCTTGTCTCTTGTCTCTGATTCCAACTCTGTACGATGTACGATGTACGGCATTTGTAGGAATTTTTCTACTTTCTACTTTTATTCCAATCTCTCTTTTAACCTTTCTCTCTCTCTCTCTCTTGTGCTTTCTCTATCTCCGTCTCGGTCTCTGTCTTTGACTTGCTTGACTTTTCCATTTCCATTACCATTTTGGAAACCAAAAAGTGACTGTGTGTGCCGACTGCCGACTCATCATCCTTTTCATTCATTCTTTTCGCTCTTTCATCCAATATCAAGTTCTATCCAGTTCAATCCAATTCAAACCAAACCAATCCAATTCATTCCATTCATTCACAAATACTCAAGTTTTGGATTTATCTGGTTCACTGTGCCTACCGTACACTATAGATTGTAAAATTTATGCCTTGTTTTCATTCTTCTCTCCACAAAACACAAAACACTAAACAAGTTACATGATTAGATGATTAGAGGAGCAGAAAAAGGCCTTTAAAATTGATGGCTTTCCGTTTGTCTTGACTCTTACTACACCAAATCAAACCAAACTGAAGATTGAACATTGAACAGGAAAGACGAGTAACGAGAAGAATTTGTTTCTTTAAGAAAATTCTGTCTCCGAAGCATAAACAGTTCAAATCAAAAGCAACTTGGAAGCTTCAAGACTCAGACTCAAGTGAATCCTGTGTAAAATGTAAAACGGAAATCATATGCGTAGACATGCACCATGTACAATGTACAGCTATTTGATTCAACCCCTGTTAAATCAAAGAGAATAAAACAATTTTCCACTTTTGACTTTCACGTTTCTCCAGCTGTCTCTCTATTGTTTATATGATCCATACACCATACACATAGTATATATATGTATATGTTGTATATTGTGTACAATGTGCACAAATGGATTGGACGAGACAAGTAAAGGCTCACACTAGAAACTACCTAGAAACTAGAAACTAGAAGATGGAAACAAAGCCTCCATTTATCCGCTCTATACAGAATACATACTTTCTCTCTCTCTGTCTATCTGTCTGTCTTTGTCTTTGTCTTGCAGATCGGATTGTCTGCTTAGTCTTTCAGTTAGTCCTACTTCCACTTCGTGTTTACTCTAATTTCCCTTCTATTGAATGGGAAGAGGAAGGCAAGTGGAGCGCAATTAACTTTTTCTTTCCCTTTCCCCGCTCTTCATAATACTTTAGTTGGTGTTCGTGAGGGAGAATGTGTGAGAGTGTGAACATGTATGTGGATTTGTATAGCAAGTGGAAAGAGTGACAGACAAGTCACTAGTCACTAGACGCTAGACACTAGTCGTGTTATTGAAAACAGAGAAGGTTTAATTAATTACCACAACTTGGGTTTATCAATTTAGTTGGTAGTTCGAGGTTCGAGGTAGTTCCAGTTTGTCCTTGGCAATTCCTTGGTCGTAGTACGTTGTTACTTTCTACGTTTCTACTCTTCTACTTTTCGTTGATTTGTCGACACTGTACACTGAACAGTGTACACGCATATGTGTTACTGTTACTATTCCCATTAGTCACCTGTCACCTCACATACTTTTTTACAAGTTTCTACCCTGATCTTGAATTCATTCATTTCTTGTTCCTTTGAATAAAGGATTTTGAGTTTTGAGTTTTGAGTAAGGAAAAACATGTGGCTGATTTTATTTGATTTGATATTTTTGTTTTAATAATTTTAGTTCATTTACTGTCGAGGACGATTCAAGGGACGACGGGTCAACCCGGAACAACTTTTGATTATGATCAATCCTGGATTTGTGCCATGTATGTCAAAAACAAGTCCTGATAATTTAGTTTTGTTGAAATTGACAATAGATGTGGTTTATGAATTATGAATCTCAATTATTAAATTCACAAATCAAATTGACTCTTTTACAGTTGCAATTTACCCTCCCTTCAGAAGAGACACGTTGCCATCGCTAGGTTCATACTAAATACTAAATAATATTATTTAGTCATTTTAAATTATTTTAATACTTTGGTAGGTTAGAAATTATAAAATACTTGTTTTCCCGCCCAAATAAATGATTCATGATATCAATTTTATTGTTTTATTACTGGTTACATGTTCGCCTGTACGCATCATGCATCAACGCACAACAGGTTAAAACATCCAGCAAATTTTGGAAGAACTTCTCATGAAGTCCGGTTGTTCATTTTGGTCCTTTGTCCGAGTAAAGAGGTAAAAACGCGGATAAATACAAGAAATAGAAATAGAAACTAATAAAGAACTAGGTGTTTGACCTTGTTACAGTGGAAAAGTAAAATCTCAGTAGAAAATAATTTATAATTGATAATATAGAAAGGAACCAAGAACGCACTGGAGACGGGAAGAACATTTTCAACAATTTTTAGCGACATAGATTTTCGTCAGAGTCTTTTAGAAGCGCACGCGGAGGAAGAGTTCAAAAGATTAATAATCAAACAAGCTCAAGATTTATCGCAGCAACAGAGTAATCCAGAAAATCGAATGGTGGACATTCGGGCCGGACAGCAACATGATTACGTACAAGTTCATTTCGAGACATCATTAATAATTATTATATTTTTCAATTTACAGTCCTCATGATCATAATTAATTATTTTACCAGTTACTAATAATTAGACAAAGGACAATTATATTAAAATCAGTATTTAAAATTTGACATTTGACAGTCTGTATTTTGATTTTTCAGCCTAATGAAGATTGGTTTCGATTTGGGACGGGGATCAAAGAAGATTTAAAACGTCGACTTCCACATTACATTTCCGACTATCGGTAAACCACGAGCCAATTAAAATTCAAATTTACAATTTGTATTCACCGCCTTTATCTATGACGTCTTACAGCTAAATTGAGTTTAGTGTATTAATTTAATTTTGGAATTTTGGTAATTTACTTTACAGTGACGGATTTATCGGGTATAAAACGGTGCATAAGACCGTCTCAACGACTCTCTTCCTCTATTTTGCCTGTATTCTTCCGGCCATTGCATTCGGAGTTTTAAACGATCACGCAACCAAAGGAATAATCGGTAATCATAATTAACAATCAGCAGTAAACAGAAGTGAATTAGTAGGATAAATTTGTCTAAAATGTTTCTTTTTATTCATTCTTTCTTTCTTGTATTTTAATTACGGATGAATAGATGTAAAGAAAGTAATCGTAGGCCAGACGCTCGGTGAGTTATTCTACGTTATTTTAAGTGGACAACCCTTGAACATTCTTCTCACCACAGCTCCCTTATGTCTATTCGTAAAAAGTAAGTAGAAACTACAAGTGATTTCTATAGTTTTTTAAATTTAGTTTCATCATAAAAGGCAAGATAAAACGTCTGTGTGCTGTTTAAATTGTACACATAGTTTCATATATGTTATACGCGTGTCTACAATTAACATTATGTAATGTACAAAAATTTCGAATAGAAAATTGCATGTAGCAGGAAAAATCCTTTGAAATGCTCCTATTAGTTTTGTGCGCATAAATGAACGTGCATGTTGTTGTAACATTACGAGCTACAAGGGAAAGCGACTTTGTTTACTTTTACCCTTCATCTCAAATCTCCAATCTCCGATCCCAATCATCATTAAGAATTAAGAAAGGAACAAGATGCACGCTCTTTCATAATAATCAAAATACAGCATCAAAAATCCCAAATCACAAATCACTACAAAAAGAACAACATGTAACACATTTTAGAATTTAGAACATGTAAATAATTTTCAATCTTGAGTTTTGAGTGACTCGCTTCCGTCCTTTAGATCTCTTTCTTCCTCTTTCAATTTCCAATACGTCCATGTGTACATAAATTAAGCAGAAATCTTGTACAACCCGCCGTATGCAATAAAGTATGTAAACAATATGAGTCAAAATTCAAAATTCAAGATGTAGACGTAGAGCAGCGGAAATTGGAAATATAAGAGCTTCCACATTCTCCGCACTTTCTTCATCCTGTGCACATGACACGTGGACAACTACATAACAAATTATCCTGCAGAGTTTATCTATAAAATCAAACAAAAAGTGATACTTATATTAGTGATATTTACATAAGCATAATGTTGGGATATTAAATAGATTCTTTGATACCTTTAAAGTATGCCTATAAAGTGTACTCCGTTTGATCTTGTCTATACTCTTTACGTAACTTTCACGTCAAATGTGTCTCTCTTTTAATTTTCAGTATTATATGCACTATCAGAGGATTTTCAAATTGATTTTGTAAGTCTATCTACTAAAATCATCAAATGTATATCATCATATTATAAATTATTGACATAAAATGGATAATCTGCTTCCTGGATCCTGGATAAATGTACATGTAAATGTAAACTGATGCAATTTATTTTTATGTTTTTGATGGGGTTAGGAAGCGTTTTATTGCTGTGTGGGGCTATGGAGTAGTTTGTTCACGGCTTTGTATGCTGTATTTGATGTATCAAGACTCATGAGATGGTCCACTCGCTCCACCGAAGAAATATTTGCTTTATTCATCTCCATCGCATTTTGCGTGGATGCATTTCGTGATACGGTTAAAAGTAAGCTCATTTCAAGATTTCACTAGCTATTAAATTCTAGCTTCTAGGCTAACCGCCAATGGCTATTTACTATTTACTCTATGTAGTTTATTTTTTTTTGCGAACTAATTATAATTGATGATTTGGTTAAATTTTCTCTAGATTTTAACGAAAATTATAGTACGCCGCCTTGTAGAGGTGAAGTGACTGCAGAACGAAACACTTCCTCTTTACGTCACATGCTTAATGGAAATGGGACTGAAACGGAATATGCCACGGGTACATTTTATATTTTTATTTGTATTACAGGCATTTTTAGTGAGATTTTATTTATTATTTGTGAATGATTTGTGGGTCGTATCAATATCAATATCAATATTATCCTGATGATGATCCAGGTGTTTGGGAAACATTAAACTCGACAATTGGCTCAGCAGTAGTGTCCACAGGAAGCAATATTACACCTAGTGTTTGTCATCGTGATAGCAGCCTCTTATTCCTCCTCCTGATGCTTGGCACTCTATGGCTTGGCGTCTCCCTGTACAACTTCAATAAAACGTACGTCTATTTTTTTATATGTAGTATATTATGCATACCACATATTACACCTTATACGTTGTACATTATACATCCAATGAGCAGCATACTCAATGCTCAATGCTAAATGTTCAAAAGACAATGAGAAAAAATGAAGGACACGAGAATCAAAATTCAGGGCGTCAAGTCACCTTAAGAATCTGGAAGCTAGATTTTTGTGTATGTATCATCATTTCATTTTTGTGTCTTTTAGTCTTTTATATTTTAGTCTCTTTCGCATTCTCATTTTCATCCGTGTTCTCGTTCTCATTTTTGTTCCCGGTATCTATCTCGATCTAGATTTAGATTGGGAAAAGGAGGAAGGAGATTTCATCTCGATCTCGATCTAGAAATGGGGATCTAATGGGAGTGATTGATTGTTTTTTCCCCCTTTTCAGGCCGTATTTAGAACAAAGTAAACGTGAACTTTTGGCGGATTACAGTTTGCCCGTGGCCGTTGTCGTCCTCAGCTTTATTGGCTCATTTGTATTCCAAGACGTTCACCGTAAGCTTGTTTTCCAGCTCTTTGCTTGTGTGTTTGTGTGTGTGTCTCCTCATTTATTACGTTTCTCTTTCACACATGTGTATAAATGTAAGGAATACTTTTGTATCCTGTATTTGGTATGTATTTCACGAGCCAAGAGTCACAAGTCGCAAGTTGCTCATTCATTCTTCTTTTTTCTTTCTTCATTTCAAGTGAGAAGTGAGAAGTGTGGCAGTGACAATATAATATTGGCAAAAGTCATAACTGAAATTTCTATGTCATCTCATGTCATCATGTCAAATATCAATCAATAAAAACTCTTTATTTTTCTCCAGTCGATCGGTTTAGGTACAACCCGGATAGTGATGTATTCAAATTAGCGGACCTAGGAAAAAATAGTTGGACAGTCGTCTTCGCCTCCATGGGTTTGGGCTTTTCCCTCTCACTCCTCATTTTCATGGATCAAAATATTACAAGTGCCATGGTCAATAATCCGTGTAATAAGTATGTACATTTTTTTTACTCATTTTATTCATTAAACAATTAACAATTACCATTTACAGCTCTGTACATTGTACATAAAGTTTTGATGCTTCATTTAAAATATGAATATTCAAACTGAAATTTCAAATGTAAAAATTACATATGCCTCAAACACAAACTACAAACTACAAACTACAAATTCAATTAAGACAGCGTGTAAACTTGAGATTACGCATTTGGTTTTCTACAGAAGATTCTGTTTCAAAGATTCTGAAACAAAAACTCCAGCACTAGCTCCAGCTTTACTGTTTTCCAGTTTACTGATCAAATTCCAGGAAGCTAAAAAATAGAGAAAAAGAAACCAAGCTCGAGAAACTAGAAACTAGGAATTTGGAATTTGGAATTTGGAGCTGTGGAATTTTCTTGAATGAAAAATATGAAATATGTCGGCTTTGTTTTACACCAGAAATAAAAGTAGAGAAGAATTCCATTCTGGATCACAAAAATATGCACAATGCACAGAGCAGAAAGAAAATGTATGAATGGAGGGAAAAGTCTCGTAAAATCCAATTTTTCTTTTACAAAAGAAAGAAAAATCTAGTCTGTGTCTGTGTGGTGCGTGCAGAGTGTGAGATAGGATTTTAGTACTGGAGGCAGAAAAGATAGAGAAAAACCTTGGATTTTCTACTTTTCCAGTTCCAGTTCTAGATCCAGACTTGAGCTCATTCAGCCTTGGAGTTTCCAGTTTCTTCCATTCACTATTTCATCCAGCTTTTTCTTCGTTCCAACGACCAACGACACACACACAAAAGAGTAGAAAGTAAAAGTAACTGATGGAGTTTGAGCTGCACATTACATATAACACATTATGTATCTATCCTGCTGTAATTGAGTTACAAGTTAGAACTATCTAGCTATCCACTGCGCAGTAGACAGTAATAGATGGTAGACAGTAGATGGAAAATGGAATTTGAAACTGGAGTAGGATATTATAAATTTCATCAAATTTAGAAATAAAATGAGTGACAGAAAAAAATCCTATTATATTTCTCCACTATTTTTTCCCCCTTCCTTGGTTTTGTTTTGCATGATATTTTACACACTTTTTTCCATTTTCCATACATTTGATACTATGATATTTTGATATTTGATATTTGATAGATTGAAGAAAGGACCTGCTTACCACTGGGATCTCCTCATCGTCTCCTTCATAAATGCATTTCTCTCCCTGTTCTGTATGCCACTGATGCACAGCACACTACCCCACTCACCACTTCACATGAGGAGTTTGGCGGACGTTGAAGAGCGCGTGGATCAGGGTCATGTTTATGAAATTATTGTTCGAGTTAGGGAAACCCGGGTGACTGGGATTTTCTCACATGTTCTCATTGGACTTTCTATCTTTCTTCTTCCAACTCCGCTGGACCATATACCCATCGCAGTGCTGGATGGACTATTCCTCTACATGGCTATAACAGCTCTCAATGGCAATCAAATGTTTGAGAGAATTACTCTCCTGTTCATGGAACAGTCCGCGTATCCACCCAATCATTACATCAGGAGAGTCCCTCAAAGGAAAATCCACCAGTTTACGGGAATGCAAGTTCTTCAGCTAAGTGTCATGTGTTTCATTGGATTTGTTCCGTGGCCGTATGTTAAAATGATTTTTCCAGTCACTCTCCTCCTTCTTCTTCCCATTCGGTAAGTACATACAGATATATATTGACAGAGTCGGGTTATTCAGATACAAAATGTAGAACTTTATTCAGAGCAAACTGTAGAAGTGACCTCGCAGGTCAAAGACAAGAAGATAAGTGACACGATTAATAGCGTGTCATCCTAGTTGTAGAAAT
>JAQGBH010003828.1:0-18627 GCA_034698265.1 Sminthurinus aureus
AACTGTGACCTCCAGAGGTCAAAAACTGAATTTTTGGATTTTTTAGTTTTTGACCTCTGGAGGTTACAGTTTTCATTTTATGAAAAAATGTCCCATTTAAACCTTGTTCAGGACAGAATTTGCCATCGTTTAGACCTGGTTTTGAAGACATTTGGACACGTTTTTGCCCAAATCCCATGTTAACCTTTGGTGACCTCTAGAGGTCAAAGGGGGCAATCACTTTTAAAGTCGCTTCATAAACATTGTTCCCCATGGTCTAAAGTACATCTGTGCAAAATTTCAGTCAAATTGGACGGGGGGCAAAATAGCCTTACTTGCCTCCCATATCCTTTGCTGTATCACGGAGAATCAGTTTGTACTTTTATATACATACGTGCATGAGGTGTACGAGTTTTATGTTACACATTACGTACACAAGTATATTGTAAACATTAAAATTACGGATTCATTCTAAAATTCATATTAAAAATATATAAATATCAATTTTAGATATTTGAGCAAGTGAAGCATAAAACATAAAAAACGAAATATGATACTGAAAACTGATATCTGCAGTTCCACGTATTTATTTAAAATTAAGGCGTAAAATGTTAAGACGTACATACGACAACAGCTACCAAAAAGTAAAAAGCAAGAAATGAGAAAATTGTTGCTGACTTATGATTAAATTTTTATGTATTCAAGTTCAGAACAAAGTACCTCAAAAAGAAAAAAATTTCTGACTAACAGACGAGACGAACAAACAGTGTTTTTAAATTCAAATTTTATCAGTTTAGCATTCGTGAAGGAAAACTGAAGTCAGAATATCGTGCATACTGCCGTACCATACATTATGTTAAAATATTATGGTAGTACTATAAATATGTGAGGTTTTAAATTTTAACATGATATTATTATTATTGTACGATAATATGATGCATACATGAAACTAACCATAATAATAATAACAATTATTATTATTATCACTCCTGTTTCCTGTACTCCCAAAATTAGTTAGATAAAATATGCAATATGTATACATACTGCATACTATATATTATATATTATAGGACATGAGTAAAATGGGACACACATGTATACATATATATACATGTACATGTACTATATTTTAGTTTTCACATACTGTGCATTGTGCAGACACCACTCATGTAAATTCCGTAGTATATGGTATGTGGACAAAGAAGTAAACTGTGTAGTTTGGCGATTTTTATAGAGAGACATTTTTCTGTAAAAACGAATAATAATGCATTTATCAGCAGGTTACTAGTGTAGTATCACATTACTCAAATACTTTTATGCTTTATCTATATAGAATCATATTTTATGTAAATCGCTCATGATTTGTATGAAATATGAAATCAGTAATAAGTACACTTGTCACGAATCACCAACACATGGCTCACAAAATATTATAAATTTAGATACGATACATGTAACGCATGCTTAAGAATTTTGGAATGAACTAATTCAGAAAAGTTAACAATAAAAATACGGATGAGATATGCAAATGTGTGTGCACACTCTTTGTTCCCCATCACATGCCTCAAGTCTTTTCCAACTTCCAACCAACCTCCTTTATTAAGCATATAATGTATTATTGTTGATTGTATAAACAAGTACTTAAATACATCCTTAGACAAATATTTTTGAATAAAATCATTTCCACATTTTGTAGAAAACTGTATTCAAGTTGTCAAGTGTAAGTCAAGTAAAATGGAAACGTTTTTAGAATGCAGAAAAGTGTACTTGATATATTTTACTCTTTTCAGTAACAAACTTATGTTTAAGGCTCAACTTGGAAGAATCACAAACTCTTTTGTGTTATAGTTCTAGTGACAGGAACTACATTTTAGTTAAATCTAAGAAAATAGACACATGCAAGTTGGGCAGATTATTATATTTTACAGTGCACAAAGAAATCCAAGGAAATATAGTGTACATAGTGAGCATTGATTCTTGTATCATAGAGCAAGACCATCATGTGAGCAGAAAATTTCGAGAATGCGGGAAGACTGTTATAAAAAATAATATGTACATATGTACATAAGTGAGATTAGATTTTCGACCGACGAATAAAGTTTTCTGGACATCAACGGTCGATTTTTTGCAGTTGACGGTAAGTAATTTCATCTCAATAAATATTCCGTGTTTATGTATAAAATCCCGTCGTGTATTTGGTATTATGTATAGTGTATGGTTTATAGTGTAGCATATTTTTCTACATTGCTCATTTTACTTTGAACCATAATTGCAGGAGACACGAGCCGCGTCAAAGCTAAAGTATCAGTATCTCTCTGTGTACACTGTTCATAGGTAGTTAAATTTGACTACCAAATCTAGTTTTTGTGTAATGTGTCCAATGGTTGAAGTCAACTACAGAAAATGAGCCTCAAACGAAAGCATTTATCATCTCCGTGCCGAACACAGTTTCCAGAAGACGAGGAGGAATACTACCAGGAGATTGAGGACGATAATGAAGCAGATGATGAAGAGGAGGAAGAGGAATATGTCGTGGAGAAAGTACTTGATAAAAGAATCAAAGGAGATTCCATCCAATATTTACTTAAGTGGAAAGGGTATTCAAAGTAAGTCAAATTGTTTTTAGTATTTAGTATAATATTTTTATTTAAATTTTAAAATACACATGTACTAAGTTGGCGTTTAAAAAGGTTTTGAAATACAAAAGTAAAATGATACCGACGTTATTTTTTTATGTTAGGCTGGCGACAGAGTAGTTTTAATGTTTAAACTTTCATTCATGTGTACGATTTACCGGTGTAGTTTAAAGTTTGAATACATGGGGAAAATAGACAAAACGGAGAGGGATCACATTTCACTATATTTAATACCATAATAGAAATTCTGGTTCTAGTTTTGTCGTTAGCATATAAACACATGCATTCATTTAAAAAAAAGGGGGAAATATACAATTTTACTGCACAACAATTTATCCGATTCCTCGTGTTTGTATTTTGTGTATATTATAGTTAAATTTTTGTGCCGGTATATTGTTTTTTGTATAGCACACATTGCAAGTCGGAAGAAAACCAATACTAACTAACTGTGCATTGTTTTTTACGGAACTGTTTTTATAAGTTTTTGACGGCTCCCAAACTCTGGAAGGCTTTTAATTATACGTATTAACCGCTGTGCGTATACACTGACATATGCGTAGTTTAATTGATACCTCTGACAGTTCCAGCACAATGATTTGCCTAATTGTATATAGGATGCACAGTCAACGTTACGAGAGAAATTCCGTTCTCTTTTCGCCTTTTATCTTAATATAATTGAGAGCGGAGTTTTGGAGGTGGAGCAGGAAAATTATATAAATAATTAATTTATTCTACACTTAAGTAGGTGTATGCTATTTTACTCTGTGTAATAGTATATTTACTCATTGCAACTTATAGCATAGCGTATAGCGTAAAGCCCACAAATTATATTGAAATGTGTGTATATAATTTTTACATACTTATCTCTGTGCGTAATAATGATTTGTATGTATGTACTTTTTATTGGTGCGTTCATCGGTAATAGTCATATCGATTTCATTGATTACTCATTTTTTATCTAATGTATTAGTAAATAGTAAAGCAAATAATAATACTGCTTCACATTTGATGTTTTAATGTAATAATACAACTCGGACAAAGCCAAAACTTTTCGGGGATAATAAGAGATAAGATCTGGTGTTATATGATTTACTTGTAGGAGGGAAAGACACGCTATTGATGCATAATTGGTGCATTTTGATTCATATATGTGTGTATAGTGTATACAGAAGTTGTAAATTGTAAATATTATTCCTCAACACCCTATCCATAGATATCCAACTACCAAAAATATCTAAGTGTTTGAAAATACAACCCAAAACTCAGAGCAGTAGTTTTAAATTTTCAGTAGAATTTATTAGTAGAACGAGACATAGTCTGTATGTCTTACTACTTATTTACATGCTTCCACTTCAGAGTAAAGTTATCAGTTATCACCTAATATAGGCTGTGTACCGGCACATTTATCGGCAAGAGGTAATGCATGGTCGTTAAGTGTCTAGCGTCTAGTGGAGTTCATTGTAATTGCATAAAGTTAATAAGAGGTACTTACACACACTATATACACATACATAGAAGCAATTGAGATTGCATTGTGCATCATATATATATATATTTGTTTTGTGAATTCAGGATTTAAAATCTGAATTTGAGAACTACACACTGTATTATTTATATTTTTACTTTATAATGTTGGTACACGAATTCTGTAATTGTGTAGTATTTCAAGGGACGTTGAATCTGTGGACGGTCATTCTATTATGATTTTTTTGGTTATTCTCTAGAATCTAGAATCATTGCTAAAACTGTTTAAACTAAAGAATGAGTTTCTAAACCATCATGTATATGTATCCATAAAACTTGTCTTCAAAGCTAAATTTCAAGTCTGAGGACTATATTATTATAAATTATAATTGTTATATGTAAATTTTGCTGCGTGGTATAGATAGTAAATCCAGCAATGGAATACGTTGAAGTCAATAATATAATATAATACCAGAGCTCCAGAGTACTTGTTTGAAAGTAGACAGTAATACATATATACACAGTAATTGAATATCAATATACATAAAGTTGTAACGTGTATGCATGTTGTATGGATTATGGACTACAGTGTACAAGTACTCATGTGAATAAATTTAGCATAAATATTAAATTTAGGTGCACATTTTGAATTCTAGTACATTTTTTAAGTATCAAATATATATAATATTATGTAGTATATGATAGCATTACATCTGTACTGAATTCAATGCATTGGTATCTATACTTGAGCATATAGGTGTATGCAAACGTATAGATAATGATGATCCACAATCCAAAGCTCGTTTACAAATTTTAAAGTATATTAACAACGCTATAGTAAAATATATGATATAGGACATTAAGTAAGTACACAGTATGTAGTGTACATTTAGAATGTGTATGGCAAATGTGCAGTGTTTTACTTTCAATGAAAAAAATCTCATGTTGACATCTTCGATACAGAAGTTGCATGCATTTTGAGGAGCATTTCATTTCCATTCAAACATTTCAAACGTAATCACTATTATTATTATCTCTCTCTCTCCGTTGTCTGTGTACTGTGTACACACTACACACTACACACATCCACATAACACGACAAGATACAAGCATACATGTCACCTAGAGACATTTAAAATTTAAAATGCATGCATGTATAATATATTTGTAACATAATATTATATTATACATTCATCTGGATACTTTGAAACCATACAGAGACTACATAGAGGCTAAATAAATAGAAAAAAGAGATGGATGGATTCTTATATTCCAGTAATTTTGATGACTGGCTTTTAGAAATATTGGATACTTTTATTCTAACATTTTTAATGATAACTTTCAAGTTTTGTATCTCACTTGCTATGTAGTTTTTATTCTCCATGCTTATGTGTGTTTACTGTTTACGCTTATACATGTATCATGTATGTATACATATATACACATTTATCACAGAATATAATTTTTTCTCATTTTGTCAGTATGGATGTCTGCTGTCTGTGATGTGGTGGAGTATCGATGAACTGTATAAGTAGTTGTATACTAGTTTTTTTTTCAATTCAGTGATCTTCGTTGTTGCCATTATGAATAACAGTGCATGCTGCATGCTGTTTGTATTATATTTGCTAAATATATATTATCAAGTTTTGTTTATTTTTTTATGGAAGCGTATAATGTTATACAAAATAGGTTGATACATAATTGAAACAGTAAACGAGTATAATACACTTGAAGTACGTTACCATGATTTTAATTTAAAAACTATATATTATTAAATATTACGTCTGAAGAAGTTATCGACTTGTTGAAATCAAAAGTATACATATAATGTACTATTATGTAGAATTTGATAAGCAAGAAGTAAAGGTTGGTTGGTTCATGTGGTTCTTTTAATGTATACAAACAAGCGGAAGGTGTGTGTTTCAACATGAATTTCGTGTATCAGTATCCCCTTAAATAGAAATATAATCGGCACGTTGACAAAGCTCATTACTCTAGTACATTACATTTTGCCTATGAACTTGTCTCGTAAACTTAATGTACATACACATTTAAAGCATCAAGAAAAATTTCTATCTATAGTAAATTGTATTGACTGAACAGCGTCGCTTCTGGACATTTTAAATATGTATTTACTATATTATCAAAAGACCAAACCAAATCACCTTCAAAGTATATTTCTTATGTACATAATGTAATAATAATGCAATTTTTTATGATAACATTGTAAACGGTATTGGTTCATGTCTATGCACAATGATATAATGCCTATAAACCTATAAACTCCTGAAAACTCAAAAACTAAAACCACGCCATTTCTTTCGTGTCTTTTCGTTTTCATCAGTACTACATAAAACTAATGTCATTAAATATGCTTTGTTTACGTTGAATTCCCATTTATGCATATACATAACAGTTATGTATGGTGTATGGTGTACGGTGTATGGTATATGTTCTGTATCTGTACAACGTATAGTATGTAGTGTGTTAATTATTATTAGACAGAGGAAGAATAGGCCAAGTTCACATTAGTTTGGTGACTGTCTGACGATGAGTGCCTTCCTATACATTACAAATATATTTTTACATAATAATTTATACACTGCATAAATACAACTACGACTATGTACAAAAACTAAACTGCAGGCTGCAGCATTAGATCATACTTTTAGAAGGTTAGTAGTTAGCCGTCTCTCTCGCTGTGTGCATGTGTGTTTTGAGTACATATTGAAAGTGTTGAGTGTAAAAGTGTGGGTACACAAGACACAACACAAACACTGTGCGTGGGTTAATATCTATCTTTGTGTGCATGTGGTAAAATGAACTGAAAGAAAGAGTTTTACTACAGTATGTATCAACTTTGTGTACTACATAAATCTCTAATACACCACATGTACATTTCTGCATCCTTGAAAGAAAAAAAAGTAAAACGTTAGGAACTTCTTTTATAGTAGGAAGAGGAGACGAAACGTTTTGTATTTTTTAAAACCAGAGCGACTAAAAACACTGTAGAATGTATAGGTGAGCTGTTGGATCTCTATCGCTTTTGCGAAATACGAAATACAAGTCTTGTTTTACTTACACGCTTAATTCAGTGGTCTATTGGTCTCAAATCTCAAATAGTAGATACACGTATTTTATACACATGGACACACAAACAAATGTACATGGTATTTAATTTGTAGTTCCTTAAATTTAGTCATTCATTCACCATTCAAGAGCTTTAAAAAAAATTATTGTGAAAAGTAGTACAAAATTTAAATTTTGCTAATAGAAAAAAGCAAAAAAGTAAAAAAAGTACTGATTAAATAAGAACAAAAGTTGATGAAAAAATTGATAGGATCAGACAAACCGCAACGTTTTATTAGACTACTAAGCTTTCGAGCTAACTACATATATGCAGCAAGAGTCAAGAGAATTGGAAAGAAAGGAGAAAATACTTTACAGTTTTACCATTCAGAGCTAACGTTTTGTTATATCGTGTGCTTGTCGCGTGTGTGAGAGGTCTGAGTTTTGTCTGTGTGAGTATAGTGTGTACATCGACTTCATAAACTGATTCTGAGTACGAGAATAGCAAGGACTTTTGAGCTGTCCGGTGAATATCTATAAAGAGGCAAAACGGGCATATATCTATTTAAGCCCGGTTGAATTCTGAAATCCGAACCGGGACCATGTGTTGTCTGGTGCGCAAGGGCATTCTTCCTTTGAAAATCAATAACAGTATAAGCATTAAGGATGTCTTCCAAAGGTAAATATAAATGAATTTAGTTTACACTAATAATTGTCAAATCTCAATTTAGTTTATGTGACTAAAAAGTGTTGCGTGTTAATAGTGAAATAGCATCATGTGTATTGCTAATATAACTAAGGGTAGTCATTGTGTAATAAAGATTTACATTTTACATTACAATCCGTTTAAGTAAAAGCTTCACAAAATCACTATGTGTACTAGTCAAGTGCTAAATCCTATACTAGTAGTACAGTGCAGTAAAATTGACGCTGTTGCTGGCACTTCTTCTTTAACCGCCTCGTCTATACAATACAAAAAGCGTGTTTCTCTCATGTGCTTTGGGTATATACAAATAACAAATAATATTATAAGTAAAAGGATTTTCGTTATAAAACTAAAACATATACGTAATAAGTATACAACTTACATTATTTGCGCTCACTTGTATTAATTTTGTGCACAAGTCATCAGTAATTAGGTATAGTGTTCTTTGCCAAACAATGAAAAGCTTTTCAGTTTTTTTTTTTTAAATATTTACATAGAGTCTAGTGTCATACCATTTGTCATTTGACACTGAAAATTTTCGGTTGAAAGTAGTATATACTATATACATTAAAACTAGATACGTATTCTGAATTATGAATCTAATGTGTAGTATGTTGTAGTGCTTGAATTTTGATACAGTTAATATTCTATATTAAATTTGGCCTTCTTTTTTTGTCTTTTGTATATATTTTTACAGTGATCAAAACACCTGGGAACCATTAGAGCATTTAGACTGTGATAGTTTAGTTGAAGAATTTGAGAAACGACTACAGGAAAGGAGAAAAACTCCAAAAGGTCGTCCTAAAAACACTTTTCGACCACCTAGAACCTCAACCAAATCATCAACACCAAAGAGGAGCGGGAAGCAGCAACAACAATCTTCACCAGTATCAGCACCCACTCCTCAATCGACTGATTATTCTTCTTATGCTGGATTAGATGCAGGTATGTCTTCAAACAAAAAAATCACAATAATAATTATTACTATTATTATTATCTATATCTAGAACCTAATATAATATGTAATATATAATTATATGTGTAAAAAACCCTAATAATGATGTTACCTATACGTATTACATATATATTGCATTGCTGAATTTTTGCTTCTATATCTCTGAATTTACAGAAGCGATTTTAGGAGCAACTGATTCTAAAGGAGAAATTTTACATCTTGTTAAGTGGAAAGGGTCGGAACAATTAGAGTTAGTATCCTCCATTTTTACCACCATTCGATTTCCTCATATTGTTATGGCATATTACCGAACTCGACTGAACTTCTGCTATCCCGAACGTGTGGATAACAGTGCCAATACTGATCATTTAATTCCAGAAAGCTAGAGAATCATATGACGAATCTTTGTTATTTTTTTTATTCCTTCCTTAGAGCTATATATATAATATATTACTACTAAATTAAGATTAAGATCAATGTTCTCGCATTATTATGAATTATACATATATAACGTAAGTATATGAGACTTGACTTTGTAAACATAAATTACGACGTGTTATTGTTATTGTTATGATAATTCAATATGCTACTAAAATATGATATTAGATATACTAGCAATAATCATAATTATTATTGTTAGCTTAATAATTATGATTAGACTTTACAAATAATAGGACATAGTCCATCATGCCATTTACATAGAGTATATATACACCTATTTTTTCAAAATCCTTTTGACTGCCAGTTTTCTAATAATATTAAGTAGTTGATAATTGTGTGTGAGAGAGGTACATACAACTACTAGTACAAAATATATCTAATGTGGATTTTTTTTTTCATAATGTTTTTCTGTGTGGTTTTTGTTAATTTTTTTCAAAAAAATGAGTGTGTATGAGATGCAAATTATGATGTATTTTATGTATGACAACGAGATGATCACGTTATTTATAATTTATAATGGATAATAAAAAAAGAAGATAATTATGATTACTAATTTATTACAAACTAATTTAAGGAAAGAAACTGGTTTTTTTTGCCAACGGTCCCATTTATTATTTTCCAAAATATATCATAATATAATATTATAGTGCTATTTTTTTCATTATTTTGTTCGATTTATTCAGAAACAAAAAAGGAGAATATAAGTGTGCAATTTATAAGGCAAAATTCAGAATTACATAAAAGTTTGGTATTTTGTACGTCGTACAGCACTTGTCGAATCGAAAATCGAAACATTTAAGTGTATACTTCAAAGTACAGATATTTTCTTAAACTATAATAAGAACTTTCATGATGGTCATAATATATTATATACACGATGTTCTGTCTAATTGTAAAAGTATGTTTTCATGTTTCGATACTATAATGAAATATTAGAACATATATTGGTCTAGATAATGAAAAATCAAAAGAAAAAAAATAGAATAAAATTAGGTAAAATCAGAGATAACTTTACAGTACATTTTTCATAAAATAATAATCATATAATATATGTAAAACTAAAGAAAGAGAAAAAAAAATCATCACCATAAATAATACAGTGTGTAATCTATACTGTTAAATACTAAAGTTACATATCTCGACGTTTAACTTCTGTAAAAGAATGCTTTGCACATACAGTTTTAGTTCTCTGATTAGTACAAGAAATTAAACTCTAAATCTAGGAGAAACAGGAGTAACAATAATAATACTATTTGTTTTGTGCACCATGTATACATATACATGTACAAACTAGACACAATAGTTACCAAGTTAATTGTATACGGTTAATAATCTACACACTTGATCACATTTACCATTTTCACCGGCAAAGATGGAAATTTTGTGAATATGTACATTATTATTTTATTCCGTAATGATTCCACAATTTGCTGCCTTCTCCATTTATATTTTGAAGGGGCATTTTGGGAAAAAAACGGAATGGCACTACAAAATTTCCATCTCTGTCACAAGGATAAAACTAAATATTTAATTAATTAAAACTCATACATACAAAATAAAAGTACCATAATATGATTTATATCCTGCAATATCATAGAATATAGTAAAAAGTAATAACCATTTGTTGATTTTGTTTTGAGTACATGGAACACAATAATTTTCTTGCGATACGTGATCATATTCAGAGATAAGTATAGCATGTAATGATAGCATTACAGTTGTAGTAAAGTACTCAAGACATTAAACAAGTCTATCACGTTTCATAAAAGTAATATTTAATACATTTTGTAATAGTAGTATATCATCATAATAATATTATAATTTATAATGTAGCGTACATTAGTTAGTGTCTAAAGCTACACATAATATACCTTTTATATTTTATATTATTATGAAAGCATTTATACTTAGTACCATTTGTTTCCGTTTAAAAAAGTAGTTTATTAGAATTTAGAATATTTAAGTAATTAATTATTTTTTGTGTTGTTGTTTCCCGTCAAGCCAGCGTCCTTGGCCATTCCATAAAATATTGATTGCTTGTTCTTTAATAGATTGTTTGGCGAATCACATTCTGTTGGGGAAAAAAATAGAAAAAACATGGTTGCATTAAAAAATTACAATAAGCGAAGTGCTCATTTATCAATATATTTTTAGTTATAATGTATTCCAGTTCACGATGAGGTATACAGTATACACAGTGTTTTTTAACATGTGCGTCTTACCTATTATTTTTCCTTTGTCTAATACGAGAACCCGGGTTGAGTCCATAATAGTATTAAGGCGATGAGCTATGGTTAACACCGTACTGTCTTTGAATTCGGTACGAATAGTTTGTTGAATTAAATCATCCGTCTCCAAATCCACCTAAGAAAAATAAATAATCACCGTAAATATCAAACAGTACAAAATACAAATTTTTGTGAACATGGAAATCAAAAATTGGGTAAAATTGTATCAATAATAATTGGCACTTTCAGCTGCTGTAGCTTCATCGAGAATGAGAATCTTTGTTTTCCTGTAATTTCAAATTAAAAGTTTGATATATAAATAATACACATAGAAAAAGGTAACATTTTATAGATACATTTATTTAATATTTGGGTGAGGTACCATCTCAAATCCTACAGAATTATATCGTACAACATATATATATATATATAGCTTGTACATCAACAATACCTGAGAAGTGCACGAGCCAGGCAAATTAATTGTCGCTGTCCAACACTATATTTCAAAGTAAAGAATAAAGGATAAAAACATAAATCAGTACTAAATAATCATCAAAATTTGTGTAAAAGAAATGTAAAAGGTTGTAATTTACTAGTAATTACCTTAAATTTTCTCCCCCCTCGGATGCTTCATGCTGTAAACCAGCTGGTAAAGAACTCACAAAGGATTTCAAGTGTGCCAATTCTAAAGAACGCCAGACTTCCTCATCAGAATAATATTCAAATGGATCTAAATTAACTCTCAATGTTCCCGAAAATAAAACAGGGTCCTATATAAAATAAAAAAACAGCAAAATTTATACATTTAGCAGCTACATTAAGAATAATATGAGTAGTTTAAGTACTTTTGTACACAATTATTAGTTATAAAATTTGCATACTTGTGGGATTATTGTCAATCTTCCTCTAATATCATGAAGGCCTAATTTTGAAATATTTTCACCATCGATAGTTATAGAACCACCTGCAGCTTCAACAATTCGAAATAAACCCAGTGTAAGAGAAGATTTTCCAGCTCCTGTACGCCCTACTATTCCAATTTTCTCTCCAGGTTCAATTCTACATGTGATATCCTTCAGTACCAAATCTAGTCCTTCACGATAGCGACATTGATATTGATCAAATTCAACTAATCCATTTTGTGGCCATGTTGGTGGTGGTTTTCTTTCTTCAATCTCCCATTCAGCTTCTTGTGGAGTCTCTCCATATTCTTTGATTCTCTCAACAGCTACAATATTTGTTTCTACATCCGAAGTCATTCTGACCAGCCAGTTGAGTGTTTGAGTTAACTGAAGTGCATATGAGACGCTCAATCCAACAAGTCCAGCACTTAATGTATCTCGCCCAACTACTGCAAACAAGGCAGCAGAAAAGATAATGATATTGCCAATTGTTTCCAATCGCACTGCTAACCATCTGTTTGAAACAATGGATGGATAGTATGCAATTTGATTATGATCAACTTTTGATTCAGATTCCAAAATAAAACGATCCTGCATTCCATATGCCCTAATTGTTGTACATCCAGTAAGAGTTTCCCCAAAATGACTGTATATCGGACTTCTAGAAATGGATTCCAGTCGCTTGAGTTGGCGACTAGTCGCAACGTAAAAACGCTGAAATTTAAAAGTACATAACAAACACACAAGATTTTATTATAAAATTCAATTTAAAAGTGCTGTAAGATTTTCGAAAACTGAATCAACCAATAAAAGTACAATGTATATGTGGTTATATGTTAATGTATAACATGTATATATGTGGTACAAAAATGTGCTATAGTTTATTTTCATGAAAGTTTTTAGTACCTGAACCAAATAATAGACGATTCCAGTGGGAATTATTATTGCAATAAATTGTGGCGTACTGTATGAAATCACACACAATGTACTTACAACCTATAATCGTCAATTCATTAGGAAAACAAGGAAACATAATTATTAGTGCTTTTAAATTTTCTGATTAAAATCTTGAACATATATGTGTAGATATTGTATATTTCAATTATATTATAGAGTTACACAAAAATACCCCCATGCAAAAACTGTTCATTGTAAATATTTCAAACAAAAAATATGTAAATTCAAACGGAAAATCATGATATTTCACAATACATCATCCCAAGAATAATATCTAGTAATAACAAAAAATGTGTAAATTTTGCTAATTTTATCCTTTTAGCTATAAAAATTTAAGCCCAGAAAAGATAATTCTAGGTAATTGGGCACAAAAAGGTTGAAAACAAAAACCCATTAAAAATCTTCATGGACACAAGTCATATTAAAATGCAAGGAAGATCCCAAAAAAAAACCCCCCAGTAGTAATCACAAAAAATGCAACAAGAACATCCCAATTACACAAACAAATTTTTTTGTAGTATGTGTTTATCCATTTGCAGTAAGCTATTCTATTGTTTTTTTAACGAGAAACACATGACTCGAAAAAGCACATCAAGAAAGAGAAAAATATTACTAAAAATATTGGTACCCAAAATAATCTCAGAAAATTAATAGGTTTTCGTCTATATTATGAAGTTTACAGTGCTTTGTCTTTTTTCCCTTTCAATTTGATGTGCTCTTTCGAATGGTACATGGTACATTTAAATTGTATTTGTTCAATACCGCGTAGAAACAATGAATCCATCCACGTAAAATACCGGGTAACGCGTTGTCCAACACATCCACATCTTTGGCAAAACGATTCAAGATCCTCCCCAGAGGCGTAGTATCAAAGAAACTCATTGGTGAACGTAGGACATTTTTCAAAAGAAGAAGATGAAGCGTCCCGGCAGCCTCCAATGAAGAATAGAATAAAGTGAAGGATCCAATTAATGCAGTCAGCGCTAACAGTAGAACACATCACAACAGAAATATGAACACAACAGTTAGAAATGTACAGATTACACACAAAACGAAGGGACAGTGCCTAAGTCATAAATAGTTTCATAAGTAACCCAGAAACGTATGCATAAGTAAAGAATATTTATATTATTAATAATTATTATACACAAGTAAACATGTGTAGCTGGTAAATTTACCTATCTATGGGACAATTGATGTATAGAGTTAATAGTTAATATTATTACATAATTAATAAGCAACCCGTTAGAAACTTTGTAAATTAAAATAGCGTGCAAGCCGTGCTTAATTAGTCATTTTAGGAACCATCAAAATATATTCTACTTTTCAGAACGCATTTCATATTTCATGATTCTTAATCCAAAACACCAAAATTATTGTCCATTCTAACAACTATACATTTCATTCTTTTGTGAATTGACCCCCCCCCCCCCCCGAAAGCGTAACAAGCGTAGCAAGAGTATCATAATAAAACGCTTATACTTCTTATAACTAAATACCCAAAAGAAGCATTCCCTCATAAGATAAATCTAACTGATTTGAAAACTCAACCTGATAGAAGCAATTTATCCAACTTCGCACTGTCTGAGGCAGGGTATTATCTGCAGAATCAACACTACATACGAAAAATAGATTTTTCATGTGGAAAAATCATTTAAATATAATATTATACATAATAGTATTATGTATTCAAAATAAAAGTGTCAATAATATCCTAAAATCATGGTTATAAGTTATAAATATATTTCAAAAAATTGGTCAAAGAAATCAAACGAAAAATTTCATTACTCTTTTGCAAATCGGTTGACTATTCTTCCAACCTGTGGAGAGTTAAAACATGAAGACATTTGCAATTTACTTTTCGTTTCCACGTTTATTCAAATAAACACACTTTTTGTATCTAAAGTCAAATGAATTCCACTGTGTTGTTAACTGTATAATTGAAAATATGTCTAACCTACCGGACATGTATCAAAAAATGACATTGGGCTTTTCAGTATGTGAACAAGCATATTTTTATGAAGCGTGGAGCTTGCCTTCAGTGTGCCAAGTGCCAGAGTAATCGTGGACAACATAATGAATATCGCTATTTTTACCATAAATAAATACAACAATAATATTATTTTACATAATCGGTCATGCAAATTACAAATTTACCATAATATTATAATATTCTAGTGTTTACAGTTACCACCACCTCAATCAATCACCAGTGCATATAAAATATAAATTATGTACTCATTTTCAATTTTAAAAATAAACGGGATGCAAAATGATGTCTAATAATATTCCATGTATATATATAGTTAAGTGTATTTACGATTTTTTAGTATTTTTTTAAAAAAAAATCATAATCAGATATAGAGAACAAAAATACAATCATGCAAAGAAAATTTGTTATTGAATTGGTACTAATGGCTCATTCCTTATTCTATTCCTTATTGGGCTCTTAAATTATATGATGCATTTGTACTGGATTATGTATAGTACTTTCTAACCTCTACTCTTATACTTTGATGCAGTTTTAAATATATATAAATACATAGTCATACCAAAAAGAATTGAAATAGACTATTGCTCGTACATACCAAATCAAAAGACGAAGATATTTAACTGCGTAGTACATCTTTTGCATCTAATGATATATGCACAATTTGGCATTCCTCCACCACAGTTTGTGGGAACTACACACAATTAAAGGTATGTGTCTCCTTCTCAAATGAGTTTCACCGAAATTGATCATCACCAAATTTTTAACCGTGGAAAATGTCAACGCAACTGACAAACACCATCGCTTGTGTGCAGTACTGGGTGACCAAGCTCTATCATATGAAATTGTCAACTTGTGGAAAAACCATTTCGTAATTGGTCAAGACAGTGTAAAACATGATCCTATACCAAAACACAAGTTACTCCAGAGAATATTGAGAAAGTGGATAAAATCATAAGAAAGAATGGAAACTAAACTGTGGATGTAATAGCTAAGATAGTGAACTTGTCACATAGTACAACGGAAAGAATCATACATGATCATTTATTTTTTTTAAAAAAATTGTAGTCGTTGTGTGCTAAAAAATTGACTGCATTGCAGAAACAGGTTGGAGTTGATTGTTTGCGAGTCGATGATTTGTGTGAAGTTGGAGTTGGAGAATTATCTCAACCACCCTGCAGTCATCACCGGACTCGAAGCTATTATTATCTGTTCTCAGATTTAAAGAATTACTTAAGAGGAAGGACTTTTACTACTCTGAAGTCATTAAAACATGTATCACAAACTATCAAAAGTCAAAACCTACATCATTTTTTTCTGAAGGTATAGGGGCTTGAACAGCCCACCGGGAAAAATGTGTTAAACTTGGTGGAGAGTACATTGAAACTGAATAAAGTATTTTTGTTTATTTACCTATTCTAAAAAATTATAGTCTATTTCAATTCTTCTTGGGATGCCTAAGTAAATGTACAAAGTCAAAACTTGGATTGGGATCTTTGACCACTTTCCTTATTTATGTCGTCTTGTTCTAATTATTGTTGTTATTGGATTCTGATGCCGTGTGCATAAAATGTGCACTGGTGAGCACCGTCTCTACAGAAGATAATGCTCTGAATTGATTTTTAAAAGACATGAAATCTTATAAATCCGTTTTTACTTGTTTTGTCATTCCATCTGTTCCATTTGTACATGCGAGTTAATTTTCCAAAAATGAAACATGATATAAAATACACACGTCCAATACTTATAGTCTTATGTTTTAGCTCACTGCCCAAAATTTTAAATTGAAACCCGATCGCTTGAATTGGATGTACATGTAGTTTGCTGAAATTTATATTTACATTCTTGAATCATTTTCAAACCGGAAAAATTATCATGCTCATTTTTTTGGTGTTTCTTTGCTTTGGTGTGGCTGCATAATTTGGATGAATAATATTTCTTATAATATGCTTATTTTGAGTTTTGAGTTTTGAGATTTGCGAGACCTGGACGCCGTTTAAAAAATTGCGTGTGACGAAACACAGTCACTGTGGTGAAGATTTTCATTAAAAGCGATAAGGTTCACTACACTTTCTGCAATAACAATCCGTTTAGTTACTTTCTCTGGTTGAGAATGTTACTAAACGTTACCTACCTTTACTTTGGCCTGAATTCTCTGTTTTCCATTTGTACTTTTCAAATCTGCATGACATTCAAGTAAATTTCATATTTTGATGGAATAGTTAGGAAATTTGTACAAGTCGGAAGACGGAAAATGTCAAAGGAACTGCAGACTGTAGACTGTAGAGTGTAGAAGATTCCCATTCAAACTCAACTTGAAGATTTACTTGTTCCGTTTTCATCGACTAGAAATGAGAAATTTCCTCAAACTCGCGGTGTTTTGAGTTTTGAGTTTTTTTCCCTACTCTTCAGGCAAATTTCGCCATTTTAATTGCAACTTCCAGCGTACTTGAGACTTGAGACGAGTTTGGAAATAAATAGCAATTGAATTCTCGAGTCTCGAGTTTAGTCCAAATTTTTGCCCGGAGATTAAAAGTGGAACAAGAGGCAGTTTCTTCTACCCGAAACCCCGACGTCTGAGCCATTTTGCTTTTATTCACTAACAACAAGAAACAACACCTTTGAGCCTTCACCGTTCAGCAAAAAAAAACCAACAGGTAAATTACCTTACAGTGCACAGAGTGTTGGAGTTTATCTAGAATTCTAGAATTAGCCCCTGGATTTTAGCGGTCCTATTTCTTATTTGCCATGTCAAAAAGGGGATAAAAAACTGCAGACTACAGACTGCAGATGAAGGGCCAAAAGGCAGTTGGAAGCTGGCAATGTTTCAGGTCTCCAAATGAAACTCGGCCAATCCAAACCAGCACAATCAGATTCAAAAATAAGGCTGTCGGAAGGGAGGAACAGAATTTTGTAAGAGGGAAACATTGCTGGAAATATTTTCGGAAATTGCGGACCACGCAAATGCTTAAATCAACAATTTCAGAGAGACAACAACAAAAACAAGGACCACGTGATCGCATAACATCCCAAGTCATAGAGAATCTGAAGCTGAAAAACTGAACATCACAAATGCCGAAAAACCTGATGTAAAAGAAGTTTTCACGGATTTTATGATATTACGAACGGCGCACAGTGATCCAGGAACAATATTTTTGCGCACTTCCTTGAGACTTATACTATTCGACGCAGTTTTTTATGCTGATTCCGAATATGGGCACCATTTTTACCGAAACTCATTCCCCGATCCAAAAATTTGGTTTTTTGGATTTGGTTTTTATTGAGAAATTGTCAAACTTC
>JAQGBH010003829.1:0-18619 GCA_034698265.1 Sminthurinus aureus
CTGAGTTGCAAATATAGCCGCGGCTGTACAACTTAACGAAAGAGATAGCCGCGGCTATGCAAATGAACGAAAGAGATAGTCGCAAAAATGAAACACAAATGTTTCTGTGCCGGTATATTGCACAAGTGGATTACGCAAGAGGATTTCGCAAGTGGATTGCGTAAGCGGATTGTGGAAGTGATTGCGCAAGTGAATTGCGTAAGCGGATTGTGGAAGTGATTGCGCAAGTGAATTGCGTAAGTGGATTGTGTAAATGGATTGCTTAAGCGGATTGTGCAAGCTGGTTAGAAAACAAATCAAATTGACAGACCAACTTAAGAAACAAACTTGGCAGACCAAAATGAGAGACAAATCTTTCTGTGCGGGTATATTGCGCAAGTGGATTGCTTAATTGAATTGCGCATGTGGATTGCGCAAGTAAATTCCGCAAGTGAAATTCGCAAGTGGATAGCGCAAGTAGATTGCGCTAGTAGATTGCGCAAGTGGATTGCGCAAATGGATTGCGCAAGTGGATTGCGCAAGTGGATTCCGTAAGTGGATTGCACAAGTTTATTGCGTAAGTGGATTGCGGAAGTTGACTCAAGTTGACCGACTAAGTTGATGGAGGAAGTTGACCCTCTAAGTTGACAGACCAAGTTGCGTAAGTGATTTGCGCAAGTAGACTGCGCAGACCAATTTGACAGACCAAGTTGACAGACGTAGTAGTTTACTGCGAACGAATTGCGCAAGTGGATTGAGCAAGTAGACTACGTTATTATATTGCGCAAGTGGATTGTGCAAGTGCACTGCGCAAGTGGATTGCGAGAGTAGATTGCGCAAGAAGACTGTGCAGACCAATATTACGGACCAGGTTGACAGAGCAAGGGGCCAGAAAACTTGATCTAATAATGCAAGTTGTAAGAGAAACTTGAAAAGGTGATATGGAAAGCGAAAATTTAAATGGTCTCGGAGCATCTTTTTTAATTTTCGCAGGTATGCATGCTTGGTACAACATTAACCTTGTTCAAATTTAAGTATTTAATTTGCTTATAGTTTATTATTACAGTGTTCACGCTAATGTGTATATGTTGGACAGTACCTGTTGCGTTGGTAGCCAAACTACACAAATTTAAATGCTTGTTGGCCCCGGTAATTAAGAAGTGTGAATAAAAAACCCTGTATGTTTCTATCTTTGTATAGGATCTAGTATATCGAGGCTTATCTAAACTAATAGGCCATGTTCCATGTCTATAACATAGAACATGGCCTTTTCGATTAGATAAGCATCGATATGTGTTTCTATGCATGTACAAAAGGATGAAAAAATATGCAAGAAATCAGGAAACGGGAAGTTGAAGAATGTTTGAGTATGACTGCAGAAGGTTGCATGAAATTGTCATATCCGGATTGAATCAACATACTGCATTATGAATTACTTGGTATTTCATGTGGATAATTTTATTTATATTCGTATTGATTGTATATACAATAGAATACAGTACAATATCATTTTAATTTGTTAATGATAAGTTATCAGTTATATTATATTAGTTAAGTATTAGTATTACAAAACATATCTGCTCATCATTTTTGTGTACTTATTTATTGTTTGACATAATAAAGCCAAATATTTGAATTTTCTACTTTACACTATGGTTTACATCCGTTGCACATTGTACATAGCTTAATATAATGTACAAAGTATACAGGTATTTTTCAGTATCATCTTCTTCTAAGTTAAATAGTTTGAACATGTATACATATTTATCGTAAAATATGAATACGAATTTGAATATGCACATGAATATTAATATATGTGTAGTAGATAAAATAAATAAATGCTTCATTTGTTATTTTATATATTACATGTATTTTTGTTTACATCACATTACAGTTAAACATAAGATGGCAAATGCCAAAATTTACGAACAGCAATAGCAAGAGCCAGCTGTCACTTTTTTGTGGGCACAGTACACAAACAATTCTACGTTTGAAGTTTGAGGTACAACAAGTGTAGAAATAAATATAATTCTTCGATTTTTAACCCATATGTATATTATCATAGTAGATGCCACATACCGTATACGCCAGACACCAGGCGTACACATTAATACATTACACATAGCATATAATTTTTCGCGATATGAAAAGTATAGGCATAATTATCTACTGCACCTTATGTCTCGTGGGGCACAAATAAAATTCTAAAACAACTAAACTATACTAAACTACTGGTATTTATCATTCTAAGTGCTATTATTTGTAGTCTGTACAACTGAACAATTTAAGAAAATTTGATAATAATCATTCTTACTAGTTTAATGCAGTTAATAATTTATTAATAATTAGTCAATTACATTAAATAATATACAGATTCAACTTGTCAAACAATAAATTGTATCGGTGATCGATAAATGCGTTTACACGGTCTTAACACGGCATTTAAACACAAAAGGTCACAAGTCAGATGCACCTTTAGTTTTATGTCTACATATAAAATTGTACAATATGTACAATTTGTGTAGAGGACATTATCAAGATCAATTTCAAATTTATAATCGCAAGGAATTATAATCATAACCACAGTTTTTTTTCCATGCAAGTATTTTTCAAAAAAAATATTTAGTTTTTACAAATTCATTATTATTGATGATTGATAGGTTTCTGTAGTAAGCACAATGTAAATGAGTAAAATATAGTGATAGTGATAATGATTAAGAATAATTTAAGCTCTTCAAGGCATCTGGATTAAAAATTGGTTTTCGTTCCAAGTTTTTGATTGACTGTTGACTGTAATCCGAATTCCAAATTCTCAAGTATCTAACTTACCATTACAGTTTGAAATAAAAATTTGTGATAGCGGTAAACAGTTTCATTATTGATAATTGTAATTCATATACCTAAACATTGAGGTACTCTGAATACGCTGGATACTGGATAAAATATAAATGTGGTTTTGTAGTCTATAGTCTGACACATTGAAAACTGCACACACATGTACACTGTACACACGTTACACGTTGAAAAATACATGATGAAAAATATAGTGGGTACAAATTCACATGTCTTTGGCCAAATCGATCTAGCTTTTTATTTTTTTTCACTTCTTGTTTCCTCTTGAGAGTTATAAGTAGTTTCGCATTTCATACAGGGATTTTCTTGGTAATTCCACTCCATGTATATGGTATTGATGTTCGATGTTAAACTCGATGTCGTTTGATATTGAAGTTTTTGTTTCTTGTTCTTTTATAGTATTTACTGGTTGTCGTAGAAATTAATTACAAAATACAATACGATTTCAATAGTGTATTCATTTCAGTCTGCAGGTACTAGTACGCGTTAAGTTTACATTTTACATCTTGCATCCCTTCAATAAATACTAAATACAAAGGGCAGACGTAGACAAATACAAATATCAAATACAATAGGAAGGGTTTCTTATATTGCATTTCCGCTCTCTACTGTCTAACTTTCTAGTACATTTTTCAACAGCGGACATTTAAAGTGTTGACGATGTTTTGTGTATCCTATCTACAATTTTTAATACTATCATTATAATAATAATTAAAGTAATAATAGCGCAGTATAAATAACATGGTTGAAAAGAGGTAACTTTGAGTAACACATTTGTAATGTGTAATAAAATGTAGTTTTATATGTAATGTAGTGTGTTCATTGTTCATGTGTTCACTTGTGCTTGTGTTAGAACAGTTGAAGAAGCAAACAAGAGCAACAAGATTAAGAACAACAAGTACATAATATATCATGTAAATTGTATATACACATGTATTAACGCTGTCCGTATTGATTTAGATATCTAATACATAATATATTTTTCAGTATGTCTATTGTGTATTGTGTATACATATGTATGTAAGTATAGATTATGGATTTATGGATTATGTACATATAAATAAATGGGTGTAGCTCATATCAGTCCTTTTCGTCCTCTCACTCGGATTCACTCCAGTCCACTCCAGTCCAATCCAATAGAATCGAAACTACTCCAGTTCAGTTCAGTATATAGTTCTGCAGTACAAGGTACATACGAACAACACAACACACAGCGCCAGTACCATTGATCCAGTGATCCGGTGTCCAGCGTCCAGTAGAAAGAGAACGGAAATAAAAACAATGTTTCACTTGGTTGGATCTCAAGTTTTGGTACTGGAACTGTAACTGGAACTGTAACTGGTGCTGATATTGGCAGTGCAATCATTTGTTTTCTCTCTTCTCCATCTTTTTCTTAGTTCTCAATTCTTTTATTGTTCTTTCAGTTGTTCTCTTCCTCTCTCTGTGGAGCGGATTTCTTGGTTGCTCCTTTATCTACCTCTATTTTTTTGTATGGATATCGATGGAAGGAGTAAGTGAATGAGTGAGTGAGTATGTGATGTGGATGTGGATGTATGGATTCAAGAGAGTGACAGTGTGTGTTATAGAACACTACCGTTTGCTTGCTGACTACCACTACCAACACCACCTATACCTATACCTATACTACTTCCTCCTTCTGGTTTTATACTACCTCCTCCTCCTCCGCCAAACTCGGACTTGCCATTGACAAAGTATGTGGTCAGAGTTCCCTTCCCCTTCACATAGGTCGGTCCTCTGCACTCGCAATCATATCCGCTCTCCATTAGCAGTTTAGCTGTATCCTCTGTCACCTAAAAAAAGAGGGGGAAAAGAGAAAAAACAATGTACTTATAGAAACTTGCAGAAACTTATTGGATAAATTGGACGTGGAATAAATTGTATATGTACAATGTAGGTGCATATTGCTAAAGAGTTAACGAAGGATGAATCTTTGTAGTGTAATTTATCTATATAAAGCGTATTTCCTAGCTGTATTATATGTATGTACTTTATACATACACAATATACATTCTACTTTCTACTGTCTACTTTCTACTTTCTACATTCTACATTCTACATTCTACATGTGGACGCTGTGATCCACATCCGGGTTTCCTGGCTGACAAAGACAAAGACCAAGACCAAGATAAAAAAGGAGAGAGAAAGAAAAAAGAAAGAAAATAAACCACAAATTGAGGAAACTTTAGACAAAGGTAATGAAACTATTACACATTATTTTGTCTTTCCTTTCACCATTCCTGTAATTTGTTACCGGGAGACTCGAGTCTTGGAGTCTTGGAGTCTTCTATCTTCTAACTTCTATCTTCTGTATTCTAGACTAGAGACTCCAGAATCCAGACTCGTCTCAACAACCAGCATTTCATTTCTCTTCTCCACAAACTACAAACATAATATATCTATGTCCAAAAGACATTGGTAAATCTACACTGAACACTGTACACTGTACAGGGTACATTGGATATTGCACATGCTGCGTAGTTTATTTTATGTAATAACTAGATGGTTTTTAGGTGATCCCTTTCTACTTTCCACGATCTACCATTTACTTCATCAACCGACCTCATCCTTTGTTTTGTACTCCACGTCCTCGGTACTCGGTATTCGGTATTCTGTACTCTACATTTTACGTAGATACAATTACTCTCATCGTCCTTATTACTTGAATAGATGACAAATTGTATAATAACTGGTGTAATTACGTTTCCTCTCCTTTTTTTATATGGTCAATCTACAATCTAGATTCTAGAATCTAGAATCTACAAGGTACAATCTACACAAGAGCAATCAATAAAATTCTTTCTCTCCATTTCTCTGGATGTGCGTGTGTGTGTGTATGTGTGTTTCTGGTGTCTGGTGTCTGTATATTTTATCGACAAATAGAAACGAGATATCTATTCTAGTTGTGGCTGTGGCTGTGGCCGATGTCGATTCCCATTCCTTTCTGTTCTGTGCTTTCCTTTAGTGTAGTCTGTAGTTTGTGGAATATGCAGTATTCCGAAGTCGGTATTGAATATTTTCACATATACTAGTAATTTGAAGTACACACATAACTTTGTCAACTTTTATCTGAGAATGCAACAGCCGACAGCCAGCCGACAGTACAGGAAATTGTAGACAGAAATATCGGATCGTATTTTCATATTATAAGTACTTGAGCAATCAAAAGCAATCGAATCGAATTGAGTGTAGTAAAAATGGAATCGGAATCGGAATCGGAGTCGCAATTGGAATGGGAATATAGAATATTTTATGTGATAATTCCTTGTACAATTACTTTACATTGATGGGATATTTTTCTACTCTTGAGAATGGCTTGGTTTGGCTGTGTTTGGTTGTGTTTGGTACACAGCATTAAAAATGAATGCGTTTTGTACAGTATTTTTTGCATCGGAACTTCTAGATGCTAGATTCTAGATTCTAGATTTGAAATACATCAAACTCGAGCTTCAAGTCTATTTCAATTGCAATTCCAACCTCAGCCATCAATTATGCATCCACTACTGTCTATTGTCTATTGTCCATTTATGTTATATTCTGTTTTTGAAGTGTGTTTTTGAATGTTGGAATAAAAATAAGAGGTAAAAGAGGAGACGGACCTGGATACGATTCATGACTCCACAACTGTCCATCCGAGATGCAACATTCACCGTATTTCCCCAAATGTCATACCTGTAGCATTCATAAAATAAATATAGAATTAAAATTACAACGAAAACGGATACGGAATCATGACTTTTTGCATTGACGTGAAAAGTTCAAATCTCTTTCTTTTCTTCTCTGCATTGTGATTTTTATCATTTTTATCATCATACATCATAAAATAGCATAGTTAAAACAATTTATTTTTTTAAATCAAAACTTACTGTGGTTTTTGAGCACCAATCACACCTGTAAATTCAAAACAATAGTATAAGAATTTAACAAATTGCACATCTTTTTTTATTACCCAAAATGGAGGTTTTATCAATAAATCGCATTGAACAATATTATAATTTTTGATTTGTGATACATTAGAAGTTCTCGAGTAAAGACACAGTATAAAATTTAGTAAAAAGTCATAAAAAATTACCAGCCACACAGCTTCCGTGATTTATGCCTAAGTATTTAAAAAAGAGAGAGAAAAAACTCATCAAAATATTCACCTTTGCTTAGGTCAACTCAGTTCATTTCAATTCAATTTTAGTTTAGTTTAATTTAGTTTAGTTTAATGAGCAGATGTAAAAAGAGTGTGAATTTTTTTCATCGAGCATCTAAGCTTAGACATTAGACATTTATTCAATGTTTGAGGTTTGAGGTTTGAGTATGGAAATAAATACCCGCATTAATATTTGAAAGGATCCATTTCTCTTGTATCATCAAAAATCTAAAACTACCAAATTTTAAGTCAGATGTTTCCCTCTTGATCTTAATTTTGTGGTGTGATGTTGGCTGGCTTGGTTGTGAAAAAAAGAGCATGAGAGAAAGAGAGAGAGAGAGAGAGACAGAGAGAAATAAGAAATAGTTATTCACCTCAGCAATTTAAAGCACTCCATAAATCCATTAATAATCATTATCACGTTCCTCTACACTGTACGCCTCTCCTCTGAACACTCGAGCACTTGAGCTCTCGAAAGCGTGAACACATGCAGTCTGGCAGTTTTTTTGGAAACATTTTGGAGGTTGGATTCGGATTTGGACTTGGATTTGGAGTTGGATTCGGCATCGGAATTGAAATATGGATTGGAATAGATGGAAACTGGGATGAAAGTGTCATAGATGTTCATTTTGTATAGTAAATATACACCACAGTGTGGATTGTGGATAGAGATGTAGACTGTAGACTGTAGACTGTATACTGTGTGAAAGCGCACATGTGAGATGGATCAATTTTGGAACGGCTCATAATACATCAGTGTTTCATTCCGTTCCGCAAACCTTTCCTTGAGAATGAGTACTAATGAGGAGGACGGACCGCTCTGTCTCGCTGTGCACACAAAACATTACCAGACCCAAGAAAGATACGCATGGCACACTGCACAAGGCGTACGTAGAACATAGGCCACATGAAATGAAACGAAATGAAATGAAAGAGGATGGAATGAAATGCTAAAGGAATGACACTATTGCCAACCGATCCATCAAACCAACATAATCTCACAACAAGTATCTACAACTCAATTCCTATATCACACGCATTCTCTCTCTCTCACTCGTCTTTCTCTACAATGTACACAGATGAGTACCTGCATTTTGCCACTATGGTTTTCCTTTGCTCGTTCTCTCTCAGGATCTTTCCTCTTTGCTCTTTCTCCTTTCAATTTCAAGTTGAGTCTAGAATCTGGAGTCTAGACTTGCAAGTCTGAATATGACGTGACGTGACTCTTTCTACAGAGAACTTGCCAAGTCTTAAACTAGAAGTGTTATTCTATATTCTGTATTCTACATTCTAAGGTCCAGTGTGAAGATCTTTTGATGTAGGCAGTAGGCAAAAGGGAATCTATGTTCAATGTTCAATGTACAGTGTACAGTGTACACGGCACATCATGCAGGAAGAAGAAAGTGGTTCATTGAAATGTGAAGACTGAAGCTGAAGCTGAAATCACGTCCAAGTCCAACAAATGTAGTCTGTAGGCTGTCTTGTGGAGCGCGTGTCTCATGTCTCGTGTTTCTTGTCCCTTGTAGAAAGTAGAAAGTAGAAAGTGAACAAATATAATATAAAGGTAGGAAATCAAGCTGTCATTCTGCACTAGATTCACCGTCACTTCCCTTCACGTCTTGAGAATTGAGAATTGAGAATTGAGAATTGAGAATTGAGAAGCTTGAGATGGCGGAAGATTCATCTTGTTCTACTTATTCTTCCTCTTCTTCCACCACCAACTCAATGTTCAATGTACAATGTTCATTTTGTTATTTCCAATTTCAGTCGTGCGAAAGCACTTCATCATCAGCCATTCACTCAGTCTTGAGACTCATCCATGACAACAACAAGGAAGAGTGAGAGAAGAGAGAATCAAGTTTGTCTTCTCTTACCTCACACTTTCCTGACATATTTCCAGCACTTTCACTCCACCAGAATTTTCACAGAATTTTACACAATGCCATCTTCCTTCTTTATCTATGTCAAACTCCAAACTCGAAACTCCAAACTGCTTGTCTAAATTCCCAGAATGTGTACAAAATTTTCAAATGAAATCATTGTCACATTCCTCATGTTCATAATAAAATTCCTCACGTTTCACGTCTCAAGTCTCTAGTCTCAAGTCTCCATTGTATTCCAATCTTATTATGTTGTATTGTGTTGGATTGAATTGTATTGTATTGTGTGAAAAACAGATGATGAACATTGTTCATTTTACAGCTGTACATTTTACACATGCTCACAAAGAAAACAGACAACAGATGATGAAAACAAATTCGTATTCCTGGTTCTAGTTTGAGAAATGTGTAAAGTCCATGCAAAAAATCTAGTTTTAGTTCTAGCTCTAGACTCTAGACTCTATATTTTAGATTCTAGATTCTAGATTCTAGAGATGCAGAAAAAGGCCAACGATTAATTAAACATGAAAAAATTGTAATATCCCAGAGATTTCCACGACACAAATGAGTATTTAGTATTTAGAATGTGACGTAAATAGGGATATTTTATGCTTTTCCACCTCGTGAAACGACTAAAAATCTCCATTAATATTCTAACTTGTGGAAAAATAGATAGAAAAATGTCTAATTCATGTGATGTTCCTACTTTTACTCATTGTTTATCGTTTACATGTACAATATACAAAATACAAAATACAATGTACAGTTTATTGTTATCTCAGCCTTCTTCTTCATGGCGTAGTCTCATTTTTTTCTCATGCTTTCCTTTTCGCTTTTTCTACCGCTCTCCGTTTTCAGTTTCACTTGTACCATAATTTACTAGCCCAAGAAAGTTTAGTGCTGAAAATGAAAAATACAAAATACAAGATAAAGGACAAAGACAAAATATAGATATAGATGTAGATGTAGAGACAGATACACCTCCGTGAATATTATTATCTACTTGTTCCAGAATTGGAAGAGACGGTGAACGGAGGACGGTGAACGGTGGAGGCGGAAAGCGGTGAAAGATTAAAACACCTACTGCAGTTTGTATTATGTACTTTGTGCATTCATCCTCCATCCTCTACACTCAACACTCGACATGTAAATTTACATTTACATTTTTATTTTACATGAGCCCATTTCTTTGTCTTGTGTCTTGTGTCTTGTGCCTCGAGTCTTGAGTCTTGTGTATTTAAGAAGGTAAACAGTCATTTGGTATGCATACAATTTATTATGCCATTTCTCGTTCAACTGCCCGTCTTTTCTCCTTTTTTTGGTCTCGTCGCCACCGTCACCCGCCCACCGACAATGCCAGCGCCAGTGCTCGTCGCCATTTTTTGTTACAAATGTGAATGTGAACGTCTACTTGCATTTGTATTTGTGTTGATTGGATCAGAGATGAAAGAGGGAGAGAGTGCAAACAAATGATATTTTCTTAACTTCTCGCCGGTAAGGACATAAAATAGCGGCTAATGAACTTGCAACTAATCCCACACCATTCCCATTCCCATCCCGGCTCTTCAATCCCTTATCTCTTATCTCTACCTCCCGTCTTCACATATTCCCATCTTCACGTCTTCAAGTCTTGACGTCGTGTACCCGCGTAAAACTCATGAAATGGCAGAAAAACAAAGGAAAAATACTGAGATGTATCCACCTTTCCTTCTTTCTTTCTTGCTATCTTTCCACTTTCCACTTTCCACCCACCCGTAAAAATACAAAATACAAAATAGAAAAGATGAAGGAAAAGGATGGATACAAAGCGGTCAAAGTACGGATAAATAGACACATTTAGTCTTTCCAGCACAAACTAGAAACTACAAACTACCACTATAACTCACAGTGTAACAGCAATAATATTATAGCAAGAGTAAGAGCAAGAACAAAAAGAAGCTTGGAAAGAAAATATAAAGATTAGGAAACGTAAGGTTGAATGGAGCTGGAAAGGAAAAATCAACAAATACGTAATACGGACGAACCTCCACAAGATTCAAGATTGTTATCTTTGGCCGGTTCTCCTTTGATAAGGGGATTTCATTCCATCCCACACAGAGGCACATTGTACACTGTACACTTGTGCATTGTACAACGTCATTGAATAAAACATAGAGAAAGAAAGAGAGAGAGAGATAGCTAAAGAAAAACCCAAACTGTGGGAGACCATTCTGGTTTTCTGTTTTCTACCTACACACTAGAAAATGTACAATACAAAACTCGTTCAGTTGTCGATTTACACAATTTAATGGCTAATTTCCTCATTCCCACGTAATTTATAGAATTTTCTCCCTTTTGTTGGTTTTTCACCATAAATACTCTTACACTCTTACTATATTTTCTCTGAATAATTATTAGCACATGACTAATTTAAATCATGAGATGACTTTATAATCCTGCAAATAATAATAATTCTCCGGGTTTAATACTTCAACTCAGGTTGAAATCTCAAGTCTCAAGTCTCAAATCTCAAATCTCACAATAGACATTTCACTAAATTAAAACATTAGAGTTTTTTCCTTGTTTTCTAAACCGTCTGAGCTAAAAATACAGTACAATTTATAATACCGAATTCATGTAATACAGAATACAGAATACAAAACGTAAATGGAGTAGAACAGATTTGAGGAAACAAGTCACATGATAAAGAGAGAGAATTACACTATTATTTTTGTGTATTTATTGCCAAATTAAGAAAAGAAGCAGGAATATAATATCTTTATATCCATCTTTCTAAATCAATCATTATTTTTTTTACCATGGAACAACCTAACAACATACAACATACAACACACACCGGACAAGCGGATAGAAAATAAAACAAATAGAAGAAACTGGAGCTAAAAATACCAGTAGATTATGGATAAAGTTTCACAAGTCTGTAGGACGATATGCGATACACAATATACGATGTTTTGATGTTGTTATCGATTATGGATAATGGATAATGGATAATGGATATTCATAGACAAAACTTGGTGACTCGCGTGCTCAAAGAGGAAAAAGGAAAATTCTAGTCAATTACTGGATTCTCAATTACCCTCAATCACCAAGATGAATCAAGTTGAAAGCTGAAAGTTGAAAGTTGAAAGTGCACAACAACAAAAATGATGTTGATAATCTGTCCTAAAACTTATTTTTACAGTATCCAGTTTACCCCAAGTTTTGAAAAGAATGATTGAGAATGGAGAGTAAAAAGTCGGTTTCAGAGACACAAGTTGAAAGGCATGAGAACTGTAAACAGTAAACAGGAATAGTAAAGAGCAAAAGTAAAGAGTAAACAGCGCCAAGTAGATTGCCGATTGGCAACTGACGATTGAAAATTGGCACAAAGTTGTTAAAAAGTTAAAAGTTTCCATGAAAATCCACATGCAAACTAAAAGTACTTGTAAGCAAATCTTTATTCTTTATTCTACCAGAGAATAAAGATTTCTATCCAGAATGCAGAATCGAGAATCGAGATACTTGGACACTTTTTCAAAGAATCTTTTCACTTTTGAGTCTTGAGACTTGAGACTTGCGTCTTTGTAAAATACACATGCGTATATATATACAAAGTGTTGTGTACATGTAAAATGTTTGTAGTTTGTAGTTTGAATGGGTTCAATGGGTAAGTGTAAAAATGGCCCATCCAATTGATCTATTGAAATTTCCCCTTTTCCATGCAAAAAGTTTACCTCAACTCTCGACTCAACTAATCTGACAAAGAACTGACTGATGAATGAAAAAGAATCTAGTTGTACTTTTATCCAAAATCAAGTAGCTGTACATTTTAAATCCAACATCTTATATGGTAAAAAGAAGACGACTCCAGCAACAAAATTGAAGCTATGAAAGAGTTATTACTGGGTTAAAATTACCAAGTATTTTGTATTTTGTGCATCAACTAGTGTGTGTCATTTGCCATTTGCGTACATTTCAAATTTCAAAGCAAGTACAAAGTACAGACAGAGTAAAACTCTAAGGAGGATCCTAATCTGAATCCAAACAAGATAAAAATCGAGACAGTTTGATTCTCGAGAGTCGAGACACGACATTGGACACATAATTTTTGTATAATAGAAAAGTTTTCGTTTCAGTTTATACACGTGTTTGCAAAGCATCAAGTTTGAAGTATGAGTGTATGAGGCATGAGTTTGAGCTTTGAGATAGGAGTTTTGAGATTGCAAGATCAATAGAAATATCGATTTGACTTGTTCCTTGTTCCTCGTTCCCAATTCCTCCTTCCTCCACTTGCGAATTTCAAATTCCAAATTCCGAATTACAGTCACACATGGGGAAAAAAATGGGGTATGATTAATGTCCTCCTCACTTACACTTACAGTTCACATCCAACATGATGAATGTATCTACAATCTACAGCCACCCACGTGTATCAAGTATCAAGTATCAAGTATGTAGTGCAGTCTGCAGTTTAACCGATTACCATTCACCATTCGCCGTTCACTGTTCAGTGTTCACCGTCCAGCGCTCCGGTTCATGTTCAAAAAGTTACTCCCAGTCTTCCACCACATTTTCTCCTTATCTCCTCAGAAAGTGGAAGAAGTGGACTTTTCAAAGTTAAGATCTAAGTAGAGGGAAACTACCTACAACCTACAGCGTAGAATATCGTACCTATTTTCTATAGTGGAAGTACCTGAATCCAGAATATAAAATTCAGAATCTAGAATCTAGAATCCTCAATTCTAGAATGTGAACCCTCAAAGTATCACGTCCCGTTTAACTTTAATGTCAATGGATTTTCATTATTTTCATGATAATGCAGGATGTTGGATGTAGGTGAACAAGATCGTTTGTCATTTTCATTTTCATTTTTCATATAGGATAAAATCGCCAAAAGTTCTTTAGTATATACAGAGAAAAGATAGAGAGAGAGAGGATTGGCGTTATCACAGGCTTGCACATTTTCCTTTCTTTCTATATTCTGCTTTCTACATTCTAGAATCTAGATAAGGACAAAAAACTTGTTTGTTGTTCAATCATCCTACATTACCTCGTACATTATATAATCAGCTGACGCTGGTGCCTCTCGAATCTCGAGTCTCGAATATTTCTCTTGAAAGTTGGTGGAAAAGTCTCCTACTCATAAATTCATCAGATATTCACAAACGTCCAATCAAATTAATCTATTATTGACAACTGACATGAACCGACAAATTGTACGGAAAAGTTGACTAAACCCCACAAACTAGACACTAGAAACTAGAAACTAGACTCGAGACATTATTTCAGCAATAAATTACACGTGTGACTCCCCCTTAGATAAAAAGTCAAAGCATTCATACTTGATATTACATCGTAATTCATGATTCATTATTCATGACAAATCATTATTACTAACTACTGACAATGAGAATTTCGTTAAAGTCTTTGAGATTTGAGACTGCTCACACAAAAAAATAGGTGATTTTGATACTCTAATTTTTAATTTTCCTACCTCAAAAATGGCACAAGAAATCAGGTGGCACTTTGAGATTAATTTGTAGACCATTTCTTTGCATGATTTTTAAATGCACCTTGAGTCTCGAGCTCTAGACTCCAGACTCTAAAATCCACTGTAAATTCTAAAGTCTGTACAAATTTTACATAGGACCCTGTTTCCAATTACAAATCCAACTTTAAGAATAAAAGACGCATTCGACATTCGATAATCATATTTCAGGATTTGAATACTTTGGCCTCGTATTCTTCTTTCTTCTAAACTCAAAACTGACTAAAGTCTGTTTAAAAGGTTCAGATAAATTAGATTCGGGGTTCTGGTTCTAGGTGCACTCTGATTGGATTGGATTGGATTGGATTTGGTTCTACTGGTTCCCATTATCCATTATCCACTACATTCCACGTGATTGTTTAGACTTTTTAGTTTAGACTTTAGAGGCACTCTGAGCTGTTCATTAATTTGTCTAAATGATTAAAGAAACTCTAAATATTTTGACTTTCCTAACAACAGTAATGATTCTCACTTGACTCAACCTTTGCTGTTCCTTTTCCTATTTGCTTTTCCCATTTGCCCCAACTGTCGTCTTCTCCTCTTTCTACATATTGTAGTTACGTCGACGTGGATGTCATTTGAATTCGGATTTTTTTTCCAAATCCAAGTCCAAATTCAAAATATTACAAGAAAAAACAAGGGACAGCAAAAACAGGAGACGCTGCATTTCCCTCTTAAATTTATTATGTACATTATTGATTATATTCTTTTTTAAATGGGCGCATAACATATCCTATTTTGCACTCTGATTCTAACTCTAATTCCGACTGTAATTGTGGACTGTCGTAGAAAATGTTGCAATTTCCATCCTTCTTGAATTCTTCATCACGAGTAGAAGGTGGAAAAATCAATGTACACATAAATATAAATAAAGATGCAAAAGGCATATTTTCATCCACCGTTCTGTCTTTTTAAAATCTATGTGCGTGTATTGAGCATTGAGCATTGAGCATTGAGTATTTGCACAAAAACTGAGATGGAGACAGAACGAGAGAAAAGGTAAAATACCTATTAAAATGGAAATTGATGTAGGCAATTGCAAGTCTATAGCCAATTTCATAAAAGTGTGCTGTCTTTTGAATTTTGAAACATGTACAATTTACAATGTACAATGTACAACCTACAATCTAAATGCACCAACGCACATTGTGCACTATACACTGTACATGTGTAATATAAAAGACATTTTTAAAGCAGCTAAAAAAGCTCCATGTGCAATGTCAGAATGTACAGAGAAAAGAGAGAGAACGAGATATTATATTAATGAAGATTTGTATAAGCGGAAAGACGTAAAAACCCAAAATACGAAAGTGGAAAGTGGAAATGTTCACTACCACACGCGACTAAAATGTGAGTCGAAAGTCGAAGAAGCGAGAAGACGGAGAAAACGAGAACCGTTCATTTTTCAAGGGAATGTTCAGTGTTCAACAACTAGTGTTCACTACATTGTACAACGCACAGAGTACAGAGTAGCTAAGATGTTGCCATTGAGGTCATAGATCGTCAAGAAGTTTCAACCTGTCACATTTTCCGTACACTCAATCTCTCTCTCTCTCTCTCTCCGTCGTTTCTAGTTTCTACACACAAACACACACACACCCACTCATTCTGTATCCTGTGGATGAGGAAAAATAGCAGGATTTGTTTTTGCTCCATCTTTTTTTATTTTGCATCCCAATAATTTAAAACCATGTTGATTCATTCAAGAATTCAAGAATTCAAGAGAATTGCATCCATTTTTTATACATGCATTTAAAATCTACTTTCTATATTCTACATTCTACATACAAATTTAGTGACGAACGCACATGATATACATTACACATAATACACAACTTCCTATTCACCATCAATACAATATTAACATGTGAATCTGAACCAGAATCAGAATTGGAATCCTTTTAGCCCGGTACGAAAAAATTCACACACTTTTACCCATCTGCCTGTTGAGTCAAACTTATCGTTACCATTGTCGTTAGCGTTATCATTATCATTATCACTATCACTGTCGTTAACATTATACATTATTCCTCTAGTACTTTTGATATAGAATAAAATATGTGTAGATAAACACTAAGAATTCGAATTGTACTGGGTTAAGAATAGAGAATTGAATATAGAATTGAAAATTGAGAATTGAGGACGTACCAACTCGGAGTTTGAATCGTTGAAAGGATTCCTTATTGATATGATCCAAAACGGTCATGAGGGCGAGGGCAAAATCCACGAGAACGGCCACCACCGAGTGCTCTTGTCTTTTACTCTCCTTTAACATCAAATTCAAATTCAAATCCAACAAAAAATTATATGCATTATATTGTTCATTTGAGTCATGTATATTCGTAATTCGTATATTAGAATCTACAGGCAAGAAAAAGGCATTTTACTTATAACCTGTAATAAAAAGAGAAAAATTGCAAAAGTTTGGTGTTTTGTCTCCTCTCTATGAGAATTTCTTTATGCGAGAGTTCACTAGTTGTGCTGGTTGGAATTTGGAATTTGGAATTTTTATTGGAGTCTGGGTATAATTTTAAGGCTTAATCGTCGTCATAAAAACATTCTGCGTGCCTAAGTTCATTTTCAAAAATCAATATTCCCTTCCACTCCACTTCATTTCATTTCATTTCAGTGGATTTTATTGTATTGGATTGAATTGCATTTCCCATGGGATAATTTCATTCAAATCCTAACTGTAGACTGAAGACTGTACAATGTACCATAGGATTTCTGTGGAATGCAAATTTGAACTCTAAAGTCTAAAGTCTAACAAAAAATGTAAATTTTATTTATAATGATTTGAATTGGATCTACAAAATACAAAATATACATTGAAATACATGATAAATTAAACTATAGAATCTAGAATAAAATGGAAGAAAACTCAATTGGTCATGAACTCGAGTTGAAGGTTTGAATAGAAAATTATTTGCCATTTTATTATTCTATTATTTGAAGCTTGAAGCCTACAATTCCAAGAACCAAGAACCAATTACAACAAAAACACAAAGGCTGTACTAAAATAATAATAATAAAAATAATAATAAAAGTACCTGTGGCTCTTTTCCAGGATCCAGACCTGACGCAGCTATACAATGGGGAAAATCAATTTCAAAGAAAACAACATGTACATTTGACACAGTACTTTTTTACTTGACCGACTAGCATGATCGGAAATCTAATATTATTTTAGTGCTAGTTTTTTATTATTGTTGTTGTTGTTATTACCCATATAAGTTGCTCCGATCGTCTTTATTTTCTCTATACTGCTATACTTGGGCTTCAATAGCAACTAATGAACAAAAAGTTCAAAATATTAATCATCAAACCATCAAAGTTTTTATACCACTCTGAAATCAACTTTACAATTTACATGACACATGACACACGACACACGACACAAGACACACGACACAAGACACACGACACAAGACACACGACACAAGACACGAGATAGATAACATTATTATTTAGTGGTAAAATCATTAGAAAACTGATCCATGTGGCTTGCGCCTTGTGTGTGGTGTGTGGTGTTCAATTATAAATTATGAGTCATAAAAAGTCATTTTCCATTTTCAATAAAAATTGCACTAATTTGGATCACTGTGCTCTAAATTCTAAATTTTATTCATAAACTCTCGCTTTAAAAAACAGTGCAACTTTCCAGATTCCAGACAACGCGAATCTGATTTCCATTTGGAATTTTCAACTTGAGACTTGAAAGCAAGGTGGAAAATTAAATTGCTCTTTTCCAAGCTCTGGCTCAAAGCTTCAAAATATAATTTAATACAGATTTAGTTGCTCAGAATCAAGAATTGAAAATCGGGAAGCCTGAATCAGCAATTTTTTAACGACCGTTTTATACGATAGTAAAGGGAAAAGAGTGAGGATTCGCTTTAGAATTCAAGTTGTCTTGAAAGTTGAAACAGAGTTTTTTATTAGTACAATCTACGATCACTGATTGTGAGGTAAAAAAAGATTGGATAATGGGGAAAAAAATGGACTGATATTGAATACTGGGTATTGAACGTCACGAAAAATACCGAGAAATCAGAGTTGATTCAGAATCTAGTATTTTATACAAGGAAATTTTGGGATTTTGGAATAGTTATGTACTTCAACATTTTAAAATTTTAAAATTTTGTGTTTTAACCCATTTAGCTCGGTATTATATGCATTTGAATTGTTTCATGTGTTTATGTAACTATTGGTGATATATTTTTC
>JAQGBH010003830.1:0-18619 GCA_034698265.1 Sminthurinus aureus
AATCGTCGCCAGCTGACGTCACAACACATCTAAACTCCGCCTCAGAATCTTGAATATAGGAATCTTCATGGGTCTGGCATAGCACTTCAAAAATTAAAGTAAGCCCCCCGTTATTAAATCCTAACTTGGTATAAAATATAAAATCCTTTACCTGACTGCTTTAAGTTGGAGACATTGAGATGCTTCGGAGAGAGCGGAAAAATATGAATGACAGCGGCTAAACTCCAGGGAATGTGTGTAAATTTAATTAATCGTAAAGGCAGATGCCCAGGTTCCAGGTTCCAGGTATACAGCGTATAACAAAATATGTCTACAATCTTTTTCCATAGAGTATGTAGTATAGTGGGTAGTAGCAAATAGTACAGAATACAGAAGCACAGAGTGTAGAATATAGAATATAGAAAGTTGGACACTGCTGCTTGTTTTCTACCCAAAAGGGAAGAAGTTGGTGAAATTTGACTGGTCATGGATCATGGATCATGGAATATTAGTGTACATTACACATAACGATAGACCACAGACCTTATGACATGGCTCGTTGTGTGTGACGAGAGTCAAGATTAAGACGTGAGGAATCTCTTTCATCCTCATTCTTCCATAATTTGATTTGTGGATTGGATCGTGAGTCTCGCTTTGGGCTTGGGGAGTCCAAGGTCGTGGAGAATGGAGAATGGAGATACATGTGAAAAGGAACTACAGCCAAACCCTCCCAATATTACTTGAATGTCAGCCAAAGCCACAGCCGAGGATGATCATATTATGAAGAAAGCATCGACTACCTCCTGTGCTCCGTCTACTCCATACTCCGTACGCCATGTTATTAAGTTGTTAGAGCATGTAGTCTGTAGTCTGTAGTCTGTGTAGTCAGTCACAAGTCGTTGGTCATTATTGATCATAACATTCTCTTGTTCCCATAAATTCCAAATTTCATCACATGGTTGCACAAAATTAGATTATGAAACAGAGTTTGATCAATACTTGGCCATTTTCAATAACGTTTCATAATTCTGTGAGCTTTTGGGCTCCGTTTCACAACGAACAAACGTGTATCCACTGCAATGAGCTAATATTTTGCTCATAGTCTGTCTTTCATGTAAACTATTGCATCTACAACATACGATACATTTTATGCATTTACTCAAAAAAAAGTTTTTACAAAGTCGTACACATGTCTTTCAAATTTGAAAAAATAACTCGTTCATTCAAGCATTGCTGATTGCTGATATTTACAGTGTCCAAAATGTAAAAAACTTTGAAAGTTGTCAAGTCGTTTAACGAGCCCAATTCGTAATTTGCGTGTTGCATCTTCATGTTTAGTATTCACTATGCAAGCTAAACTATTCATACATTCGTACGCAGTATCCAGTAAAGAGTACTTGTGCACGCGAATAATTGTTTGCATTGTTTAGGTATTGAATTGAAAGCTTTGCTTTTTCTGGAATCTGGAATCTGGATGCTGGATTCTGGAAGACAAATGATGGATGATGAGGTTACTTTAGGTACAAATACGGATGGCTAAGGGTGCTAAGAAAAATCCTGAATAGTCTTCTCTATCTCTACAGCTTTGTCTAAATACTGAATACGGATTGCAGATTGCACAAGAATACACAATATAAACAATGCTCAGTGCTCAGTATTTGCTCCATTGAATACGAAACAGAATTAGAATGTACAAGTAATAAGCGTAAATAAACTACGTTGATGAATAGGGAATAATATTGAATTTGTGTAATAGAAATACAGAAGGAACAAAATTTTCCCCATTCTATGAAAAGTGGAAAAGATTGAATTTTTTCGTAGCAGAATGTGTACAGTATACATTTTACAAAGTACACCATGGTTTCCGGTTTATTCAACATTCCCTCTTCAAAATTCGGCAACCTGTCTTGAAGCTCTGTGGAATGTATGTGACTGTGTCTGTTCACTGGCACTGGTACTGGCACATTACGCTTCATGATTGTATTTATATATTGTGCATCCGCGGGTATTCTAGATTCTAGATTCTAGATTCTAGGTTCTAGACGTTCTATAAGTTATACATTATACAATCTATTGTCCTGTATACTGTATACAGTGAGTCCAGGAAGCACATTCAATCTAAATCCAATTTCCTAAGAAGATGCTTTCAACTTTTTTAGTTTATAAGGGAAAAAGGAAAAATAGAGAAAGTCCCTTTCTCTCAGACGTAAAAAGAGAAAGTTCTCCACGAAAAACATCACTACACACTACAAACTACAAGTACCAATGGGAACAAATTGCATTGATCCACCCATCTACGCTCATTCTTTTACATGGGATGATGTAATAGAGTTTGAAAGAGGAATAGAAATAACTTGAGTGTGAATACATTTTCCTTTCTTTTCTCTTTTCCCTTTCTTATCGTTCACTTTCCTTTATCTATCGTTCCTTAGTGAAATGTACGTGACAGGCAGCAGACAAGCAGATCAAAATACATGTCTAATGTACATTGTATGTATATTTTTAAGAATTGGACTATCTCATCAAATTATTTCTCTACTGATTTTCTATGTTCTACATTCTACATAATAAATAATATGAAGGTGGAATGCTTAATGCTCAATGCACAGTGTCTAGTATCTAGTGTCTGGAGTTTAAAATGAAAATGGCCAACGCCGCTATAATCTGCACACCATTTTCTCAAGTCTCAATTATTCACGTTATATTTAATTTTACATTTTGTTTCACTCTTCTCACTTATAAGAACTGAAATTTCAAGTGTCCGGACGTGTTTTTTGCTCTGTCGTTCTTTACTTATTTACTGTTTCTGGGTTTTATCATTCTCTCTTTTTTTCAAACAAGGAAGTTCTCCTTCTAATTTTCTTTTACCATTTTATTCCCACGAGAAAAATCCGGTGGATTTTACTAACTCTGTAGGAATTACTGTTGAGATATTATAGGGTGTAAACGGTAAACTGTAAACGGTATATAGGGAATGGTGAATGGTAAAAGAAAGTTGCAACCAGATGGAGTGAGATAAAATTGAGAATCAGTGAACTACAGGAAAAACAGAGGAAAATGAGAGAACAAATGAAAAACACACACACAAAATTTATTACTGTGATTATGATAATGAAAATGATGATTGAATATTGACATGAACTATGAACTATGAACTGGAACTGGAAAAACCTAGCAACGTAGCATAGTTGATTTAATAAAATAATAGCCTACATGCTTTCATTCATTTGTGTATGCAGTAAACGTTGAGTAAAGTATGATATGGGTCAGTTGTCAGTAGTCACATCCAGTATCACGATGAAAAGCACACTATAGATTTACTTTTCGGGATTCGGGGAAAATGCACATGTACAATGTACAATATTCAACATACAATATTGAATATATCTAAAGGCACGTATTTTTGAAACCGTGTGCCTTTTCCTTATACATAAATCCCGTTCATTCCCTCAATCTGTAATTGACATGTACCTACGGAAAAGGATAAAGTAGTAAAGTGGTGAAATTCATCTCGAGTCGAGCGTCGAGAGTTAAAACCGTTCACATGATGTAATGTGGAAAATGAAAAGTTGCTGTAGGTTGAAGGCACATGATGTCGTCATACCAGTACATAATACATTATAGGGATGTTCCATTGAACTCAACATCCAATATCCCATTCAATTTTCAATCCAATTCAATCAATTTGATGAAAGGTGCATGAGCATTGAGCATGATACATGGGATGTCAAGTCAAAAGGCACATGTACCATAGGTGAAAAGCACAAGATCTATTAACCATTTGCATTACATACACTAAATGAATGCTCTTTTTTTTACTAATAAATTATAACCATTGATAAGATTTATTTACTCATTTATTTTAGAGTTTAGAATAAAACCTGAAATTTATTTTCAGATTTTTCATTCATAATTTTCTTGTAGCTATAATGTGTACCCATAATTTAGTTGGAAGGGATTGAACAATAGAACTTGCCTCTAGAATCTAGACTCTAGACTTTTGTAGCGTATCTTACAATTGTTAGCTTAGAAATTATTTTTGGAACTTGAGAAATATAATTGCACAAATAAGCAACGTGTTGTGTACTTGTGCATTGTGCATACTTTTCCCCCGCGTCCTTGGAAAATATGTTGCTCACGGCTCACGGCTTACTCTAGTATGTATTAAGCGAGAAAAAAAATCCACGTGTCATTAAATATTAAATGCATTGTTCCGTTTTATTGTATCATTAGATTAGACCAGGAGAATCAAATGCCATAGCAAATAGTAGTAGTAGTTTTCTTACTATTTCCGTCCATAGTACATTACTATAATGCATCTACATAAAATTACACACAACCATTTTTATTTGTTACGATAGGGTAGAATGCTAGAATGGTAGAATTTAGAAGACTTACAATGTGTAATGTGTAGCGCAAGACTTTCAAGACTTGGAGGAAATTTCCCTGTTGTAGGTAGTAGGTACTCGACGTTCATCTCTCTTCATTCCATTCACCGTTCACTGTTAACTATATAGTGTACATTGTACATTGTACACGTACCTCGTACACCACGTTTTATTACAGTACTAATATTATTCTTATTTGAATCATTCCCATTCACACAGTTGAATGTTGGGCATGGAGCATGGAACATTTACAATCCGTCCATTCAAAAACTGGAGCACGTGTCTCCAGTATAAATTGCAGTCAGCAATCTTCAGTCTAAAATCCATTCCATTATCGTTTTCATTGCCATTCACTGTATGCAGAATGCAGTGTTAAGAATCTTTTCCAAACCAGAAACCCGGTTGAGACTCAATACTCACTTCTCACTTCTCACTACCTTACATATAATACGGTTGAAAGCATAACGGAGGAAAGCACGAAGGGTCGAGGATAAATGTCTACTATGTGTATGAACTCCTGAGAACTGTACTATTGGTAAACGCAGAGCTGAAGCCAGAGCCAGAGCCAGAGCCAGGCTTGATGCAGGAAAAAACTGAGCATGCCATGACACGGGAGCATGGAACATGGAACGAGTAGTGTGTAAATAGTTGTTCTTATGCTCTCGCTTCAGACGGACGTCTTCTAGACGGCTTCTCTGCGAACTACCAACTCTCACAAATTTTCTACCTCACACCATTTCCCTCCCGCTTGGTCTGGTTTTGTTTGGTTGGAAAGAGCCAAGAAATGAACTGTTTCTAACTCTACTCATTCAAGTTTCAAGTTCATGATACAGGGTTTTAGGAATTAAGATCACTTGGCCACCCGTCTAACAGACCGACAAGGAATGCTAAATGTGACAAAATAATTCCAATTTCCAAAAACCGTTTCTCTCTGGGAATGTGATGGAAATAACAAGTCGTGCGTTCATTCGTGATTTTATGGAACTTTGTAGTGCAAAAAAATTAGATTGAAAACACTAAATCAGAATCCTGAGTCAAAACTTTGTTCAAGAGAGGCGGATGATTTGATTCGAAGTTGCGAGGAATCTTCTTTCAAAAGTCTAATTTCCACCATTGTTTCAAGTTTTGGTGCTTGCTGTGAATACTGTGAACTTGTTTGTGGTGGAACAAAATCAAAAGTTGAAATCTTGTGATCCACTCCATCATCATCAAACCAGGACTGTTCGTGAATAAACTGGGAAAGAGAAAACACGGCAGTTCAGTTCATTTCAGTAGTATTGTCAATTGTCAACAAAGTGTGCTGTGATGTGGTGTAATTATAGATTTTAGAGCTGAAACAAAAGTACAAAAGTGAGGAAAGTGCTGACACAATAGTGATAAATACGGATGACGGAAATATGGGAAACAAAATGGATTCTTACTCTACTCTAGCAAGGGTATTCCACTAGGCACTACGCACTATAGGACAGAACAAATAGAGTTTTGAGGACAAAGCATCATGTTGACTGTTTCTATTTCCATTTCCATTGTGTCATTCTCATGAGAGTGAATATCCTGCTTTCTGCGCTCTGTTCGTTCTTTTTGTATCCAACATCCAACACGTAAAGAGAAAATCTATAAATGTAGTCGGATTTCGTCACTGAAAAGTTTGCTATGATACTGTAAACTGTAAACTGTCTACTGTAGAGTGTAAAGTGTAATATCATGACTTGATGTTTGTGTGTGATGCTTCATGCTCATCCTCTTCATATTTGTTTTCATTTGGAGTGAAATGTCAGGTGAAAATAAATGACTACAATGCAATTGCATAGCATTATACGTAGTATTTAATAAATTTCAAACTACATTTCAAACTACATTTCAAGTTACATGTCGTACAACTTTATAGATAACGATAACTTATACAATACACAATATTCATAAATATTCAATGACTGGAAACTAGAAGCCAGGAGCTGGGAGCTAGAAACTCCAGTGTGCACAGTGTACAGAGCTCCACACAGATTTACATTTCAGTTGTACCATAATTCTGATAGTAATTGAAACATCTCTGCAGCTACTGGTTCTGTATTCTGTATTCTGCACTCTGTGACTGCTATTGTCTCGTCTTCAACTGTGTTGGATTTGTGTACCGTCTATTGTGTGTTATGCCTGAACTGAATTTACATTCATTTACGTGGAACGTGGTAAATTTTAGTGCCGGATGGTAATTCCTACTCCTATTTGTGTTATGCATATGGAATTGTATAAGGCATACAATATACAATGTGTGTATCAAAGTACTGTGAAATTCTGACTCCTATACATATAAATGAATAATAAATAAAATTTCTTTGAACAGCTCATTAGATTTGATTCTCTGTGCATTATATATTATATTATATTACACTCATTTCAACTTGAATCTTGAATAGTCAACAATGCACAGTGAACAGTCCTTGAAGTTCTTGAATACCACAATAGAATAAAATAGAATGGAATAGAATAGAATAAAGAATGAAGAATAACGACGACTTTTGTAACCATCAAGTAAATTTTATGATGATACAAATATAATATTTTAGAAAAGTGGTATAAAATACAAACATAAAATAGTAAAAGCACGACGGAAAAGAACAAACAAGACGATAAAATAAGAGACAAAGGTTGTCAAAATTATAAAAGATGAACAACAAAAGAGAAAGCTACAAGCTACAAGTCTCAAGTTTCAAGCCACTTTTGTCTTTGAAAAGAAATGCGAATAAGTAATAAGTAAGAGAGGAATCAACTGTGAAGTATCCATTATTATTATTAAAATTTCACGGGTCTAGAGTCCAGAGTCTATAGGTTCTAGAACCTAGAGTGAAAGATAGTGGTGAAGGGAAAATAAAACAAAAGGAAACAAAACACAGTAAAGCAGAGCAAAGTAAAAGAGACGGCACTTCAAGTCTCTCCTTCTCTCTCCACTTTACGCTTTACACGTTACTAAAAACTTGATGCATTTTAAAATAATGTACACAAAATAAATTTTATTTGTTATTTTTCTATCACAAAAACTTTTCAAAGTTTGCTCTTGTGTTTTTCGTCCTCCTTTGTATATGTAACGATTGTTTCAACATTGAACACATACATAGTGCAGTTGAAATTGATATGAAAAGTAAAAGGTGGTTTTATAATCATGTCTTCTCATGTGTCATTTCTGCTAGGATAACTCATTTAAGTATGCACCTACTTCCCACCCAAATAATTCATGATTCATAATTCATAATACACATGTAAATGACATCCTGTGGATGACGTGCCATTCGGAAATTAATGCTCGTGATGCCAACTTGTCCTGTCCTGACTTTGATGTTTTGATCAAGTCTAGTTTCCAGTTTCCAGTTTCCAGAGTCAAGTGTCTAGTCTCTAGTGTCTACTCTCTACTCTCTACTTTTTAATGTTACTCTGTTCATTCAGCTTTTGTAGCAATTTGGAGCATTTCAAAAAATTGTACAATAAAACAATTGCAATGGGTGTACATTAGTAATGTTTTTTAATTAAAGCTGCACGAGAGGAATGTGACAGAAATATTTGAAAATCAGTAAATGTCACAAGCACAATTCAACAAAACGCAGTGTTCTGTCTATTGTATTTACTTTTCAGTGTGCAGAGGCTAAAATCTAGAATCTAGAATAAAAGAACACGCAGTATTTTGACATGTTAACAACATGGGCTAAACTATAAGGTTATATCCAAGTTATAGAAAGCTTTAAAAATTAAAACTGTGCTTGTTGACTTGACCTAAAATTTCGGGAAGAGGGTCTCAGTGAAATTAATTATGCATCACTCTTATGGTGTAAGATATAAGAGTGATTAACCAAATTAATACATTCCATACCAGAATTAAGTAGCTACTCCGTTCTGTGTTTTCGCAGTGGTGCTGGAAGAAAAGTTAAATATTTAGTAAAGAATTGGAAATTGCAAGTCAAGCTGATTCTATCTAATTCCAAGAAACATCAAACAACAAAACCTGAAAACCAAAAACCAGAAGCTTGGTGAATCTACAATCTAAAATGTGTAATCTCTTGCTACTTGCTAATTTGACGATGGAAAATGGATCTAAATGTGTATCGTGTAGTAATAGTTAATATTTGCAAGGTAAATATCGTGGGAAAGGAAATTCAGTGAAAACAAAAGTGAATGTGAATATGAATCCTAGTTTGATTCAAGTTTCGACTTCAGTTCTATTTCCAATCATGTCAACCGCAAGTATTAATATTGCGATAGGGATAAGTGGTGTTGTTGGCGGTGATGATGTAGGAGTGAGTACAATGATTCCATTTGTAAGCAGTAGTAGTAGTAGTATTACCGGAAGCAACATTTTCCTCAATTCTACTTCACGTAAGTTTCCCTTCTCATTTTCTTCCATATATTTAATATTTGTAAATATCCGTACTGTGTACGAAGTATATAGTGAGTGTGTTTACTAATTTTGTACTCCTATTATGTAAATAATATAATGATACGTCATATGTATATTACTCTCCGGATTTCACGCAATATATGTAAACTTCTAGGCGTTATCCACTTTCTACGTTTTTGTTGATCTCCTTAGCATTTCCTTTCTGTAGGCATACATACATCACATGTACAGTATACAGTTTACAACTAGAACAAGTTTACATCTACATTTAAATCTTGAGATTTACAGCTTCACAGTTAGAAATTTCCCTTTTTCTTCATGTTCCATGTTCCGTGTTCCATCTGTCAGGCTCTTTTGTCTCTTGTCCTTCTCAATTAATGTTACAGACATCTTGTTATTCAATCTTCTTTTCCTTTCTCCATTCTTTCTTCCTCTCTCGTTTTCACTCTTGTGCCTGTTTCCCATTCCCATTTCTATTTCTATTTCTATTTTCATTCCCTGTTGTATGTTGTCTTCACTTGAAACTCTTTAAAGTGCAAACGCTCTTTCTATCAGTTGTCAGATGTCGGATGTTGGTTCCGCAAGGAAAGTGAAAGTATGTACTATCTACATAATAGCATAAGAATAAATTCTAAGTGGTAAAGAAAAGAAGCACCCATGAGCATTAAGGATGGGGCATTGAAAATTGAGAATACAGCATCATACTTGTACTTATATTCATAAAACTTATCTCAATTCAATCCAGTTCAGCCAAAGAACATAGACCGGATAGGAAGAAAGAAGATAGAAACAAAGCCAAAACCAAAGCCAAGGACAATAAAAAGAATAAAAGAGTATGGTGCTTCAAGGCAAAAGTTCACCTGCATAATTTACTCGGAAATGTAAACCGTTTCACGTCATGAACTTCTTAGTTTCTTAGTGATAACACGATTTAGAGTCGAGAGTCTAGAGCTGCCAAAAGGCTTTTACTAAGTGCGGGTGGTGGTGCTGGTGTCAGCTATGATTTTTCATGGGGAAAGTCAGCACTTAAAGTGAAACGTGTAAATAGATATTTGACTCTATGAGTTTTCAGCATCAATTTCCATCTGTGTACAATGTACAGTGTACGCTGTGCAGCGTACATGTACACATGACGTACACATGTTCTAGGATCTTTGAGGCTGGTTATACAATATTGTATCCCTCGGCTTTAATTTTCTCCATCCATTTCCTTTTCATTTGGTGGTGGAATTGAGAATCGAGGTTGCTGGAGAATTTCCCTGAATGAACTAGACAAGATTCTAGAATCTCGAACCTAAGTAGAACCTAGAAATCCAAACATGTTATATATGGTACGCTGTACTTCTCCAAAAATTTTTGTCTGTGTAAAATACAAAATACATAATGTGCCTATAAAATGATTTATGTGTAGGTAGTAAGTAGATTGTCGGTTTCGGTTTACTTTTTACCGTAGAAAGCATCTTATTTCTGGCTTTGACTCGGCACGTGGAGTTTAAATGTCAATTTAAAGCTTTTAAAGTGCGGGCGGTCTTGATCCTAGATTCTTGCTGCTGGATTCCAGAATTTGAAAGGGAGTGAGGAAGAAAGGATACGGTGAATAAAAGTTTTATCTTGACGAATGACGCTTGAAGTTTGAAGCTGTAACTGGAGCTGAAGCAAGTGGAAGCGGATATGAATGTAAATTGTAAAGAGTGAATCATGCCATAAAAACATAGACCAACTAAAACTAAACCAGCAACTTGCTGGCAGCAAGTAGCGGAAAACAGAGCGAAACCACCGACATGTACAGATATTCAAGTATCTCCTGTACACACTATAATATAAATTTTTATATTATATTGTGTAACCTTGACTGTAACTTTAATGTACGTTGTACATGCAAGTATGTGTAGACTGTAGACTGTAGATCGATCCCAAATGACGTTGAACAAGAACCGAAATAACAAAGTAAAGGAACCACTTCTTTGTATCAGGAAGATAAAACTGGATTCTTAAACTGCGAATTAATTTCTGTACATCCAAAGAAAAAGCTTTATATTTTTTAAAACCAGTGAAAAAAAACAAGTAAAACACTGTAAATAATAAAGGAAAGCGGTAGGGTACAGTATTTAATGTCACATCATGTACGGTTATGAGTCGTTGCTGTTTTAATACATGGTACATGGTACAGGAATCACGCCTTGTACCTCAAGCCTGGAGCAATATACAATGCACAGTTTCCATAATATCATTTGTGTATTCATTCAAAAGTTCAAAGACTTTGTTTTACATTATTTGCTCCTTTTACATCTTCTGCCATGTCTACAATTTCAAATATATAGGTAAACGTCATTCAGTAGCTTAGAACTTACAACCTAAATTGTATTCCAACTTTCATATTTTGATTTTAAATTCAATTAATGGAGAATGGAGAATCATAAATTCAATTCAGTTTTGTACAGACAACCTCAAAGTAAACGATACATCATCAAACCACAATAACTGAAACAGCAAAATTACAAAGGAAAAAACATGTATAAGGATTACATAATATGTTTATAAATTTGAAAGTACAAAGAACAAAGTAGAATATTCACTCTGTGAGTTTAAAATTTAGCTTAAAATCATTTATTCGCTCCGGTTAGTTTGTTTGTGATATTGTTGGCTGTTTGTAATTCACGATGTCATAATTTGTGGATTTTATTGTATATTTTTATTATGCAATTTACAACGCCGGGTATTATGTAAGTCCCATTTGATGGGGAAAAACTAGTCGAATGTAAATTAGAGAAAGAAATAAATGGTACTCAGATCATCTAAATTGGCTCATATGACGGAAACAGGCCTAAAAATTGAATCGTTCAACTGAAAAGCCAAATTAGAACCGTATTATGAGAGCACGATTTGAATCGAAATGGAGTCGAAAATTCTAATTTGTGCATTTTAACGTCTAGCTCAGCATTTGTTTGTGATCTGTGTGTAGGATGTAGGCTGTAGGAAAAGAACAAATAAAGCTTTGCTTTAAATCGAAAGGGAATGATTTGAAAAATTCCAGTGTAAGAGGTAACCCTGTAGGCCTCTTTTGTAGAAAAGTTGGTGTAGCATTACCATCATAATTTGGAGTGGTATCATGTACCTTGTAGTTTTGCATGTCTTTGTAGCAGTAGGTATAAAATATAAAAGTCTCCAATTTAAACTATACTTGGAAAGAAGAGCAGTTACATTTAGCTTATAGTTTAGCTTTTCTCTTTCTTTCTCTCTCTCGATTTTAGTTCAGTGAAATGGAAGACAATCAGAAAAATGGAACCGTTCAAGTGAATAATTATCCTGTGTACGGTGTACTATACACTAATACACTATACACTGCATATAATGTACAATGTATTATCATCAATCGTCCTTGATCTACACTTTCTCTTCCGAGTTGGACCTTTTTTGTGTGGTGCCTTATGTAGTATATACTCGTGGACTTTTTACTCCAATTTACTTCTGTGATACATACGCTGTGTGTTGTGTTGGTTTGTGTCGTGTATTTGACAAGATTACAGTTCATATCACATCATTACAACACAGTACAATTTTGTTTTTGAGGCATTCGAGCAATCATTATGACTTTATACTTTGTTCTCCATCACAGTTCTAGATTCTAGATTCCAGATACTTTTCCTCCGCTCTCGTGGTTCGGGTTCTGGTTCTGGTGGTGATTGTGGTTCTATTCCTTTTGTGTATAGGGAATATGAGTTGATCTACAAAGCATAACTCTTTCCGTTTTTTGATTTGATTTGTTCCCATACGCCATATGCCGAACATTACCGCTAGTTCTTTTTCTTTCTCATGCACTCAATCCTCAATCCTCAATTCACAAAACTCAATACTCAATACTGTACTCAATTTCCCCAAGGCAAGGTAAGGTAAGGAAAGGCCTAGCCCTTCCTTTGAACTGGTAACTATGCAATCAAACAAAAAATACGAGAAAAAGTAGACAAGAAATAAAAGATACTCGGTACTCTAAACTCAAAGTTCGACGTTCGACAAACCACATACACAACTCCCACACTTGAGTGAAACAGAATTATAATTGGAGAGTACGAAATCCAACTACGGCGCAGTCATTTAATGCCAGAATTAGAAAACAAAGGCAAAAATCCTCACTTCATGACGATTTTATATCGCCTAGAAAGCACAAATGCTTGAGGCTCAGGAAGCGAAGCTGACTACAAAAATACGGAGTCGTCTCTGTCCACCGTCGTACGTTGCATTCTAAAAACATGTCTAGTTTGAAAAATTTTCCGCTACTTTCTCAGCATTTTCTGGAGCATCTCTCCTGTATACATTTATACAGGAGCACAAGTTTTATATATATAGGAGATGCTCCAGAAATGCTCCACAAAGGGACCTAAAATTAGCTATAGTAACGAGAGTGTAGATAGCGCCACCACGAGTTCAAATTCTGAACAGTATAAGCTTTCAACTTTTTTGAAATAGTGTCCGCCAGATGGCACCACCATCTAGTTTGCAAATTTTTCCGCTAGATGGCGCCACTAAAAGTTCTAAATTTTTCCGCTAGATGGCTACTTTAGACTTCGACGCGAAGCGTACTCTGCACACAGACGGACGGAGAGACACGACGACTACAATAGTCAGCTTCGCTTCCTAAAAAGCAGTTTGGACCGTGGACTACATGTACGATGCACAGCGTGTAGGAGGTACAAGGTATACGTTCTTTCATCTCTGGATCAATTGGACTGTACATAAGCTTGTTTTTGAACTACAAATAAGCTATGAAATTCATGACTCTTGATCAATCACTAATGACCAAGGATACTTCGTTCTGTGATTGCAAACTTCACAAAGTCAGTAAGTCTGCCTTTTTTCTCTGGAAGTTGACCATTAATTAGTAATTACTATTAAGTCTTGAGTCTTGAGTCTCACAAGTTAGAGTGAAATCATGAATATATCCTACACAAGTTTCAGATAATTCTCAGAATTCAGAATTCAGTGAAAGCTTCAAAGAAGCAAGTTTTTCACTATTCTATAAAAACAAAATGGGTAAATTTTCAGTTTCATTCTTGCAATAGTCTTTTTAAAATTATTTCCTGTCCATTTTATCGTGATGTAAAATTCTCATTGTGAATCTGGTTCTGGTTCTGGATCTGGATCTGACAAGCAGAATGAATGAAACTTTAAGTGTCCACTCCACAACAGTCATATTACTATCGTACTTTTTCTGCTCGCACAGTTTTAGAATTTAGAATTTAGAATGGATTCAAAGCTCAAACTACGGGTCAAGCCAAAGCTATAGGATTTTCATTGTGATTCACATTTACATCCTCGTTTGTTCTGGTGTCATACATTATACACATATAACGTTTTTCAAGTGGATCGAAACAAAAGAGCAAAGATGGACGTATATACAATTTGACATTTGACGTTTCGGAAATTGAAAACTGAGAGAACACGGATTATAGATTATAGGTTTCCTTTTGTATTTTATTGAATTTTTACCCATGCCATGTAGACTAGCTTCCCACTAAGGAACTAATGAAAGCCGTCAAACAACGACTAACGACTTCTTTGAGCATGCATTCATTATACGCAAATTCTGATTCTGCGGGGTGATTCATTTACGGAAATTTCTGAGTGTTTACCAAAAACAAAAAGAGGAATTGAAGAAAGTGTGTTTTTCATTTTGTATCGGAAGTAAAATGAACTTGTATTTAATATTCAAGTTCTCCAATATCCAATTTATGGTAGAACATAAAACGTGAACGCATAAAATAAGAGGATACTGAATACATGACGTACCTTTCAAAACCTTTCTCCTTTTACTTATCCATAACTTTCTCCTTTTACATTTTATATTTTAGGTACGGACTAGTTAAAGAGCAGGGTAAAAAAAGCATACGACCTTTCTATTCTACAGGGAAAAAATACAAAAACTAAACACTTTTGTTCTAGATTCTAGATTCTAAATTCTAGATTATCGATCGATGTACAAATTTCAATGTACAACGTGCAGTTATTGTGTTTTTACATGTGTTTTCTTGTTTGTTTCAGTGTCTCCAATCGAAGACAGTGGAGGAGGAAGACCTGCTTTTCCACTAAACGACACAATGTACGACGACGAAGAGGACGGCCACCTGGAGTACATTTTCGATCGTTTGTACGTCCGGGTCATCTTTATTGTTCTCTACACAATTGTATTTTGCCTCTGTTTCTTTGGTAAGTTCCATTGGATTGTACTCACATGTATGTAATTTGCAATCCAACCTTCCAAAAGTTAAGACTCATTGTGTCACAATTTGTTATCTTGGTTTGGTTTGGTTTTCCTTTACAATGAATAAAACATGCACGGTTAGAGGAGCTCCTTGTGTATCATGTACGTTGCCCATGTAAGGTATAGATTGCACATTTCCCATTGAATTTATCTCCCAACCTTCTACCTTGCAGACAATGCATGACCATTTTCAATTTCAATTTAGAGTGACGTATTGACCATTGACGATTGGCCATTGCATTGTAGGAATTGTCCAAAGGGAAAGGGAAAGAGCATCAATTGAAACGGTAAAAGGGGAAAAGTAAATAAGCCAATGACCAACGATTGAATTGCATCCAACTTGCTTTTATCTAAAACATGTTTTATTAATTCTATCCACGATTCCAGGGTTACTAATCAGAAAGTGCTTCCTTTACCATTTTCATCGCCAATAATTCAATTACCAGAAAAAGAAAGGTCAGTGGAGTAATAGGAGTTGAACAGGATAGTTTGTATCATGTATCAAGTATCAAGAAGTTTACCTTATTGCGTCAAAAAACAATATTAGCAGTAAGGAGTAGTGAGAACTGCAGTTTCAAATACCACTGACTACTATTGACTATTTACTATTTACCGCGTAAACACAAATGTTACATGTACGGAAAACTGCAATGCTCTTTGTTTCAATTAGTGTTTACTTATTGTTCACCAAACACAAAGCTTGGTCTCCTTTCAATTACGGAATGTTTTTCATGTAGACACAAAAGTCACAATCTTTTGACGGCGATCGTAATGGACAAGAAGTGTTTTCTTTTATTTTTCCCAGAACGGCAGGAAATAGAGCTTTGCTTCCTAATTGTTCATCTGCAATTAGTAATAATTATTATTATTGACTAGCATGTTTATCTGTACGCAATTCCAAATCCGGAAACAGAAACCAAAGGAAAGGAAATTGATTGATTAATAATATTTTGTTATTGCTAATTGATGATGTATCATCATTATAATTATTACCATCATATTTATAGAGGCAGAAAAGGCTTAACGGAATTCTATTATTGTTATTAGTATTATTAATATTATTATTAACGACCTAATAATAATTGTTATTATTATTGAAAAAAAATACAGATAATTGGTCGTGATCGATAATCCGTCCCTACTTTGATCCTTTTGTAATAGAATCTTTAACGTCAATGTAGTCCAATCGTTTACTCTCTTTTTCCCAGAAAACAATCTAAACAAGTACAAACAGGAGTCTTTTTTCCTTTTAGATACTAGATACGTAATAAAGAGTTGACAGTTGACTAAACGTTGCTGAGTTGTTGGATAATGATGTAAAACTTACATGAGGATTAAATACCCTTTGGACATTTGAAAGAGTAGAGTCATCAAAATGGTGGGTATTGACTGTGCTGAAGAAAAAGTAAAAGAAGAAAGCTTAGAAATTTACCGGCAACTTGACGACGGACGGAAGTCAGACCAATTACAGTTTACGAGATGTAAACATTATAACAGAACAACAACATACAACATACACTAGGGTATTAAGTACTAAGCATAATATACACATTGCGTTTTGTGTATTATGTTTACCAACGATACTAAACACTAAAGCTTAGACTACACTATTTTGCAATGTACAAACTTATATATATATATTGTGCCTGTAATTCCACAATTCCTGGAAAAGTTGAGACCTATCGGTAAATGTAAAATCTATTATTATTTTTCAGAATATATCTCAGTATCTAGTGTCTAGTGTCTACTTTCTTTCATTACAATACACAATAAACAAGCCTCCATTACAAATTCTTGAGCGCTTTGAAAACTAGTGACTCTATAGATTCCAGACTCCAGACTCTCTAGGCACAAATTCTAAATTTTATACCTGTAGTCTGTAATCTATGCATTTTCATTACAAAAAATACCGTTACTACCGTTTCCCATCAATATTCAATACCTTTTGTCTTTTGTCCCTTCAGTTTTCATTAAGTATTTAACTATTGCACACATTGTTCCTCTTACACGAATTATATCTACGTCCTGTAATAAGGGATAAAATTAAATGTGTAGGTACAATTTAGAGACAATAGACTTTATGAGGCGGAAAAATAGAATGAAAAGCCAACTTCTTGCGTTTACACGACTCACAATAGACATTGCACAGTGTATAGTGTGTTCTGTACACTTTACACTGTGTCTAGTTCTAGAGTGTGGTCTACGTGAAGAATGTACATTGTGCACACCGCACACATTTTCTTGGACAAAAGTACAATGGAGGCCGTTTGATGCACCAATGCTTGACATTTCCTTCAATACAGAGCGGTGAAAGTTAAATGCAAAGACCTTTTGCATTGCTCAAGTATTGGACGCATAACAATCGCTCCGCAGTCTATAGCTTTTGGTTTTGTCTTGAGACTTGAGTATGTATCTACAATCTACAAGATATAGTGTAGATTGTGGATTCTAATACTGAGGCCGAGTGCAGTGTACGGTTGTCATTTGTCGGAAAAAGAGAAAGGAAGAAGCAAGTTGATTGGGAAGAAAATAAAGGTTCAGAAATCATTGAGAGCAACCTTATTGTCTCTTGTATACAGAGACATCCGTCTTTGTACTTTGTGCTTGTTATTACAACAGTCCTATGTACATCCTGGATTCTAAATTCTAGATTCTAGATCCTAGACTACTCTTTGTGTATACGAATATATTATGTAAACATGAACATTAAACATCCATTGACAAGTGCTCACATACATACAAAAATTAATAAATAATTCATATTTATTATTACATCATACATCATCATCATCGCCATAAGAATTCCTCGATTAGATATCTATCTATTTATATATCTACAATCTACAACTATTTTTATTCTGAAATCAGCAACAGTCAATGAAGAAATTGAATAAATGTAGACGGGGTAGATTGTACTTCGTACTTTCTACATTGTACATGTACATATGTTGTATCTAGTATCTACAATCTATATTTAGATGATGAATTCATATCTTCACAGACATATTATTATTGTCTATTGTCCTACATGAAAGTACAAGAAGCTTTCCTCTTAGTGCTCTGTCAAATGTTCCATGTTCCATATTCCATAATATAATATTCGCTCCATTTTTATGCGTCAATGGTGAACAAATTTATTCAAATTGTACAATGTAAAATTGTAATGCATTCACGTAAAGAGTAAATAGAGTGCTTTGGATACATAATAAATAACAAAATATAAATAGAGTTCAGAACATAAATGACAATTTTGGGACATTCTAGCACATTCTGTTTTCTCCTTGTGCAAATAGTAGAACATTTCATGTTCAAGAGATTTTTTACTGGAAACTGGAAATAACCTTTTCTTTAGCTTCTCTCTCTCTACATTCTTCATTATGAGAAAATTGAAGAAAGAATGAAGCTTCAAGTTGTATGCAATTGCAAACATTCAAACTCCATTTCTTTTTTATGAAAAATCCCAGCTTTTTTGAATACCTAAATCAGTAGGTATGCTGTCTTTATTCAGTGTTCATTTTATTTGGTACCGTCCAGAAGGCTAATACTGTACACTTTTCTTATGGAAGAAAAAAAAAGTTGTCTAGAAAAGTAAGTTCCCGTAAAGCTAGGAAC